>JARKHS020001972.1:0-125826 GCA_030143305.2 Amblyomma americanum | reverse complement strand
TAACGGTGAAGAATATTAAAAACAAGCTCCACAGAACTTTTTATATTCTTCACCCTTATCTTGATTGTTTGTAGGATTACTCGTGCGATCTCTCTATGAAAGCCTTGCTGTCATTCAATTAAAGTTCAATTGAATTTACAGCTCTGTGTTGTCGCCTTCCTCTGTCCTATGTCTTTTGCAGTTTTTGTTTTAATGTATAAACAGGACTCAGCACTGAGCCGCCGTGGTGGCTGAGTGGTTACGGCGTTCGGCTGCCGGCCCGAAAGACGCGGATTCGACCCCGGCCGCTGCAGTCGAATTTCGATGGAGGCGAAATTCTAGAGGCCCGTGTGCTGTGCGATGTCAGTGCACGTTAAGGAACCCCAGGTGGTCGAAATTTCCGGAGCCCTTCACTACGGCGTCTCTCATAGCCTGAGTCGCTTTAGGACGCTAAACCCCCATAAACCAAACCAGGACTCAGCATTGAGGGAAAATTGCGTTCTAAACCACTGATAATGCTGCTCGCGCTTATACCGAGCAAGTGCCCTATTTACAGTTCAGTGCGGCTCGCCATTCGGCTAGCGACTTTCCAGGTTCCTGGTAACTACTATAACGGGATCCTTTGTCTAGTATCTTTAATTACTGTCAGTGAAACGATAAGCCTACAAGGGCCGAGTAGTTGTAATAACCAGTGGCACAATATCTGTACAGTGTGTCAAACGTTTGTAACAGCCAAGACGGTGTGCATAGTTACAGTGTATAGTCAACGCAGACAAATCACGTAAAGAACAAAATCCTGTCAGAGCAGTTTTTGATTAACTAACCCCCTTGTTACTTGACCGCAAGGCTTTCGAACCTTATAATTAGCAAGAAACAGGTCGTCAGCAGTCGCTCTACAAATTTTCGCTCGCGCAGAGCGTTTAAAAACGAGCTCTGTTGCTTCTGCCTGCTTCTGCCCAGCCTTGCCTTTTCCTTGCCTCTGCCTTGCCTTTGCCCTCCATCTGCCTTGCCTCTTCCCGCCTACTTGCCTGCCTCTGTCCGCCTGTTTTTGCCTCTAACTAACTAACTAACTAACTAACTAACTAACTAACTAACTAACTAACTAACTAACTAACTAACTAACTAACTAACTAACTAACTAACTAACTAACTAACTAACTAACTAACTAACTAACTAACTAACTAACTAACTAACTAACACTAACTAACTAACTAACTGACTAACTAACTAACTAACTAACTAACTAACTAAACGGAACTAATTAAATGAAACTAACTAACTGAACTGAACTAACTAAACTGAACTGAACTGAGCTTTCTTTTCGGGCCCAGTTACAACGGCGACGGATCAGGGCTACGGCTACATGGCTGGCGACGATGTGAGCAAGAGCCTGAATACTTGGAACGGCGGCGCCATCACCGTCTTCAGCACCACCCGCTTCGACAGCCGTGAGCATCTTTACCTATGGCATTGCATACGAGAACCACTTTCATTCGGCGGCGGGCGTTCGCATATCAAAGGTATCATAAAGCTTTCGCTTCCAGATGCGACGAACTTTCACACACGTGTGAAAAAAAGAGCACGGCAGATAATCCCAAATGATGATTTAATGGAAGATACTCGAGCATTCTGGAAGGTGATGACTCGTGCATATCATACGAGGGATATAGAACCAGTTCCAACCGGAGTTTTGGCGGGGAAATCGCAAGAGCAACATTAGACACAAATTGTAGTCAGCATAGCACAGCCATTCTATAATCCTATCGCATTTTCTTGTCTAAGAATGTGGGTAAGAAGGCCCCTCAAGTTGTTCCAGGGCGGATCCTATAGGGTATACGCTCCGCCGCCTTCACATGAGAACCATGGCAACAAGTTTGAATCGAGCGGCGGTAAAAAAAAAATTAAAATTCAGTTTTCTCGATCATAAATGCGCCTTCTGCTACCTGGAAAAACATCGACATAAGCAGAAAGAGCCCGAAAATTAATTTTGTTTTGAGATCAATAATTCGATAGGGTTCTACTCAGCGTCCGTTTAAGTGTATTCAGTATGCAATGACGCGTGGGCAGGATGGTAGGCTGTTCATGTCATCCAGATGAGCTTGGAAGAAGGGGGCGATTAAGAAGAGGAAAGATCGCCCCGATAGGACGCCTAGGTTTCTGTAGGACCTTCCATGAGAACAAGGAAAAGAGCTCAGGAAAGGGGCGGTAATCCATCACCAGTAGAATTTCAGTCGGTAGATACGCTTTTTTGCAGCTGTGGCACCGAGCGTTTCGCTGCTGCATCTGGAAATTTTTGGTTTTAGGCACTAATCTTGGATCTGCTGGAGTAAATGGTGAGATTCAGTCTTCAAAAGCTGACGGTTGCGAGAGCGTGGGAAATGGCTGTAGATGAAAACATGGCTTAACGTATACAGTGAGTGAAAAAAAAAAACCAGACTTTTTGCCTTCTTCAAGCATAGAATTGAAAACAGTAATTGTGCTCCCCCCTTCGCTACACCTGTATGCCTCCGATCTCATGTTTACCTTTTGACGTTACCAGACATGACGCCTAGATGTAGTTTAAAAAAAAATCTATAGCGGTAAACTGTAAAATATACGCGATTAAAAGGCTTCAGAAAAGTGACGCATGCTGCACAAAGAGACGGAAAGGGCATGCTTGGTTTACTTTCGAGCTATAATGGCAGAACTATATGAATTGTCCACTTGCGCATTGCTGAAGCTTCGCAGGTCCATAGCTACGATTAAAATTTACAAACTACCACATATGCTCAGCGATCGCGTTTGATTGTAACCCAAGTTTGGCACGACGCTGTCACATCTCAGTCTGAGTTTTGCGTCTAATATCTGTCAAATCTCGCTGTTGTAGGTCCCAGTAATTTTGAAAATTTAAGAAACCGAAACTCCACGCATGAGAAGAGAGGTAATTTAAGTATGATCAGTGTTTGTTAGACAACTCTTGCCCGTGACATGCGTTACACTATCACGTATACTTATTATTGACAGCTTAGACTGTGCTGATTATAAGAAATGTCACTTCGCCAGACTGAGACCAAGTGTTGTCTGGAATCTAAGTATCAACAGCAAATGCACTCTAAGCTCAATGGAGTAGAAAGGGAAGTAAGCTGTCCTCTAGCGCGCTCCTTTTTATAAAAGAAAGTGTGCTAGAAGACAGATTGTTCTCTTTTTACTCCCATATAGGCGTACTCGCGTTTATAGGGTGCTCAAGCAGATCTAGGTAGGCACAATCAAGATTTCGGTTGTGCCTCACAGTGCCCGAAATAGCATTCTCTGAGAAAACCAACGGTCAGTCTTATAGAATGTTATTTTCTTTTGCCCTATTTTTCCCTATTTTTCTAGAAGCGCACAAACGCCCCCATAATCAGACGGCAAATGCGGCAGTTTTTCGTTCTTTGCAGCCGTTGCGAGGTCGTTAAACGCCCATCAGACGACATAAATCTAGGAAGAAAAATGGAAAATTGATGAACAACGCATCGCAGCTGACGCGGGCAGCATATATGATCGAGATTTCTCAGCAGCGCAGATTTTTTGCTTTGTTCTTTTGCGGTTCACCGTCGTTTAGAGCTGCGCCGATGACAGAAGACAGAGATGGTGCCGTAGTATGCGACGAGCGACGTATATTTTAACTCGCTGACAGTTGAAATAACAGGAGAGGTACTGACCATAGGGACAGTAATTTGTTTTCGAGATAACGAGGGTTATCGTTTCACTTATTGTTAGTAGACTCTCAACTGCTGTTATCCAGCCGCCTGATTTAAAATGGACAAAATGTCAGCAATATCAACTCTTTCGGTGTCGTTGCAGGAAGCTAAGGATGATTCTGAGTGAGCTCTGACTGCCTTTGCTTAGGCTGTGCTGAGTAAGCACGGATTGTAGGAAATGCCACGTTGTGGGAGTGAGACCATGTGTTGTCGAGAATCAGTATAGACAGCACATGCTCAAGCTGTTTTTTTTTTTGAAGCATACAGTGTACAGATCATCGGAGCTATTCAAGCAACCATTATACTCGTAAATGCCACTCCGTGCGAGCTGGAAAACCTTTTTTACACTTCTTAATGGTAGTGATGGCTGTCGTTGCGGTGATTGATGAAGATGGTGATCATATTCCCCTGTTTCTGAGTGTTGTTGTTTTCCGCTGATTTTAGATAAAGCGTTATCATTCCCCCCCCCCCCCCCCTTTTTTTTTTCTCCCTTTTATGTTCCTGTCTTACATCCGTACAAACACAGTCGACGGTTGGGCGCAACGCCTGTGCCCGCCTGCTACAAGTTCTTTACCAGAATAAAGCTCATATCTGCACCACACAGCCAGGCAGGCTGGTTGAAATATACGGGTCGGTTGCTGCAGTTTCCACCGTGACATGGTATCTCAAAGTAAACTACAAGTGCCGTGGTGCGTCTCCTGATTTCCGGCTGTCGATGTGTCTCTTGCATTTTTTGCAGTGCTTAACGACACCATCGAAAATCAGGTGAGAAAATTGTAGTTCCAAATGTACCAATATGAGGTGCAACAATCCTTATCGCACAGTTGTTTGTACTCTACTCTTTTCCACTAGCAATACCCTCCGGCTGTACAACAGCAGCTGCCCGGACTGCGGACCCTGGCTGTACAGATTGACAACGCAGTATGTACAGTGTTCACCTTTGGAGGCAACGTAACCCTTGATGTTTTATGCAGTGAGCGTCTTTGTTTTTGTAGTATTACTGTGCCTTCCATTTTTGTGCCCCGCTGACTATTTAGTAACCGCTTTGCAACACCAGACACAGATTATTTCTGTAGAGGCACTGTAAAGGAAGACTTAATTGCGCTATATTTCATAATCATAAGTAGCGAAACACATTTACATGCGATTTCAAATGATACACATTGTGCCATTTGAAGTTCGCTTACTGACATTATTTTAACGTGAAAAACGGCGCTGACAAAAAGCGTCGAAGTTTTGCTATTGGCTTAGTAGAGAGCGTGTTGCGTGAAATGACGTGATCACGCAACGCGAACAGAACAACCTTAAGCTACAGGGTCCGTTTTTTTTTCTGCAGAACATTTCTCAACTACACCTCCCAGTCGAAGAAAAAAACACGACAGAACTGTGTAAAAAAAAAATACGACAAATATTTTTCAGTTCTCGTAACCAGAAATTTTCGTTGTTCTGTAGTATTTTTTCCTGTACTTTTCTGCAGTAACTACAAAAATTTGTTTGCTGCTACAAATTTTTTAGCCAAAAACATTGCAGAAAATATGTTGTTCCTGATAACCTGCTGTTAACCTGTTCCTTAGGTATCTTCCCACTAATCACAACCTTTACAGAAGATATCGCGACATAACCGCTACTGTGGAAGTTCGTTGAGATTGCAGTCGAGACGCAATGTTTTAGAAAATGAGCATATCTGAGTGGGATTACACTGTCTTTGCTATTCTTCATACTCTTTTATTTTTCATAGAAACGTAATAGGTCGCTCCACTGACGTAAACATGCTTTGTACTAGCTTGTTCCTGTATATATTTTCCCTTTTCAAAGTCCTTTCAGATCAAGCTGGACGTGATCACTGCACTTGAAGACTCGACGTTCTTTCAGCGTGAAGGTTGGCAAGTCTGTCCCACTACTCATCATGTCCATGTTACCGCAGTGCTCTATGTGATAACACTTAGTGACTACTAAAGCTTATGCACCAGCATTAAAACTGAGCGCATGTTCAACACGGAACATGCAGAGACGTTCCACGAAACACAGTTCTAATTTTGTAAACAAAAATGGCGCATTGTGCGCGTGTTTTACTAGGGTCGCTTAGATGGCAGCTTCCCCGCACAAGTAATCGTATATAATGTGTAATAATAACTAAAATGCAGTGACCTTTCGGCACAGTGCAGACCTATGACGGATCGTAGTTAGAAGACTAACGAATTGCAAAAAACTCCTAGTTATGTAGTTCCCATAATCCATAACTTTTCCTAACTGTAAATTGAAAAAAAAAGTGATGAAATTTCTTTTTATTTCGTCTTCTGTGCTCTGAACGCAGCATGCTTGCTTTTAACTAGCCGTAAATTCAAATATTCTTCTGCTTGCGCTCGTCGACTGCGAGCAATACTGGCCCAGATGCACACTTGCTGAATGTATACAATTTTTTGTTTTTATTTCTTGGCTTTGTAAACCTAGGCACACTATTGATGATGGAAGAAATTCTGTGGCCGAGACACAGAAAAACAAAGACACGACTTTCGAATCTGCAGAACTTGCGATGTTTGTCTTTCTCTTTCTCCCCGGAGACACTGTCGTCACAGAACCTGTTTACCAACTCTCTTACTACAAGTGCTATTTGGTTATATCATGGCTTATGGTTACATCATGTCTTATCCGCCGCAGCTATGCTAACTCCGATCCCGATTCGCAGGGTTGATTCTGGTTGTCGTCGACCTCATCAAGAAAATCCGCGGGCAGCTTCACATCTTCACGCACGAGGTTGAAAACGTGAGTAGCAGCGTGCTGTATGCAAGCATCGTAGCTAACGCAAAAACACCCAGACAGGAGAGAAACGACAGGACACACGCGGTTTTCCGTGGCGCATGCTGCAGCTTGTTGAGTATTGGAAAACCGTTACCCCTACGTAGAGGCGACAGCCATGCAGAGCCATGCTGAGGTAAAATTGCCAGCTGTGTGGCATCGGGCTGCATCACGCGGCAACTGCGTCCGCAATGTGATCGGGCGGACGTCTTCTCACACGTGAGCGGTCTTGTCTCTGCCGACGTTTCTTTTCTTGGATTGCTTGGTTTATATCGAGCACTTGAAAGCAGCACAAAAGTGCATACAGGATCTCCAGTCTTGCAGGAGCCTGCGTTCACTTGCGCTGTGTTTAAATGTTTTTCACACGCCTTGCTGCGTAAACCAAGCTTCAAGCTCATTACTATTCTCTATACCGCGATGTGCACTTCACAAAAATAAGTCGCGAGGCAATTCGCTTAAAGAGAGCACGTTTTTTCGGCGAGTGTTCATTTAGCTCCATAACGATCAGTTTTCGCTGGACGTTTCTTAGAATGCTCGGCTAAAACTGAAGTAAATTATTTTATAAAGAGGTGGTTTGAAGCGCAAATTATTTCTTAAGGTACAGGTTTAATATGCTACTGATTACACATTATGCTAAACAAGACAAATACTGGTTAAGTTATTGTGATGACAGTCCCAATTTTCTTCTCCAGATCCGAATCGGCGTCGAAAACATGACGAGCATATTGCTGACGCCAGGAAAGAACCTTCTCTATATTCCTGGCATCCAGAAGGTTGTGTGAGTATCGGTAGTCTTTTTCTCGCCACCTGATACTTGTCCTATAGCATTCAGTGACTGTTTACGTCCTCCTCAGCCCGTGCTTTGCTACGGCTTACTGGCGTTTATCAGCGCGTTGCTGCTTGTCGCAGAGCTAGTCAGTACCTGTGCTCATAAAACTGACCTTGCTGATACTTTGACTTATATTTTACTTTTTTTTTCTAAACCTTGAAGGTTGGGCCTATCAATTCTCTGCTGAGCACGGCACATCGTTCTTCTATTGGGCGCAATTCGCGTGTTCGCTGAGTGACAAAATTCGGTTGGAAGCCATGACCTTAGGAAGTGGAGAGGCAGCTCAGTCCTAAGATCTTCCTGCAATGAAGGAAAGGCCCTATGGGCGCTGTCTTACCGCGCAACCCTGTGTCCCTATTTATTGCGTTCGCCATTCGAATGCGTGACTAATAACGCTATTCGCATGTTAGGGTATTTACGTCGCAACTTATCCACCGCTCCACTTCTACTTTATGCAATACTAATACGCCCTAAACTTGAATACGCAGCATCCATATGGGACCCCACGCATGAAAAACCTTATAACTATTCTCGAACTCGTTCGCTCGTAATTCGGTCGCTTCATCCTTTCAAATTATAACCTTACCGCAAGTATCGCAACTACGAAAACTCACCTTTCTCTCCCATCTTTACAATCTCGCCGGAAAATCAGTCACTTACTCTATTGCACAAGGTATATCACCACGTCACGCTGTACGACGACTTCATTTCACCAGCAGAATAAATTTCCTGTCGCGTTGATCATCGTCATAAGGTTGACATTGCAAAATGCCTCACCAAAGCTTTTCTCAGTCTCACCTTCCCCGTACTTCAGTGGAGAAGAACCGCCTTCCCACCGATTAAAGATAACCGACGTTTTCGCGATGCACTAGATAACTTTGTGTATTCTGGAGAAAGATGGATTTTTCTTCTGGTAACATTCATTGTATTTTATTAATTGTTTTTTATCCTATGAAGCTACTCCCTGGGGTACAATAAATAAAAATGTATACATTGAACACTCTCATTAATAGTGAGAAGAAATTAGTAAAAAAATATCTGTAGACAGTGGACGTGAGGACAGCTGTCGTCGTAGCTCATTTGGTAGAGCAACTCGCTCGACATGCGGAGATCTTGCACGGATTCGTTTTCTACCGCCCCGAATAGAGAGAGATAAATGGCTTCCATCAATGGAGTCGTCGTGTGTTGTATTTTGTCTCACTTTATGCCATGTTATCTTCAAAGTCATTAATTACTTTTCCTTTTCCATGTACAAATGTACTCTTTAATTCATTCGTTCGATTGAAAGCACGGCAACTCTACAGTATGTGTTTTCTTGCAACGGGCCGATTAGAGACCGCCCCCCCCCCCCGTACACACACACACACAAACACACCGTACTTACTTTCAGCCACGCCTCCGATTTCAGCCGCCCAATTGTTCAGTATTGCGAGGTTAATTAGTTTGCAACAAAATAGAAAAAAATTAAAATGTTGCCAGTAAATATACTGTCGAATACGTGAGAGTCTGAGCTTCCAACATTTGGCTGACTTCGATAAGTGAAATACGGACGTACCTGCATTAGTTCTTGGTGACATGGGTCACCTCACTTCCTTATCCAGTCTTCACTTCCATAATACGGTGGCTTAGTGGTTATGACGCTCGGCTGCTGACCCGAAAGACGCGGGTTCGATCCCGGCAGCGGTGGTCGAATTTCGATGGAGGCGAAATTCTAGAGGCCCGTGTGCTGCGCGATGTCAGTGCACGTTAAAGAACCCCAGGTGGTCGAAATTCCCGGAGCCCTTCACTACGGCGTCCCTCATAGCCTGAGTCGCTTTGGGACGTTAAACCCCCATGAACCAAACCAAACCAAACTTCCATAATACACCTTGTTTGCGTACGGAAACATGTCTTGTCCTGAGTGAAGCCGATTACACGCACGCGAGTAATGAAGGCGTAGAGCTCTGCAGCAGCGCAGGCCTCTTCGCTTCTCGCAGCACGTGGTCGATCATGGGCTTTGTGGCGTTTCTGTGCCTGAGCATGGGCGGCATGATGACCGGCTTCATCCTGGGCTACGCCAACCACAACGACCGTGCGTCGCCCTTGGACCGGAACAAGATGTCCAACGTCGCCGGATACTTCCTCGTGCTGTGAGTCACGTTGTTGTGAAATGACGCGTGTTCTTCTCTTATAAATATTAATGATTTTTCCCTGAATGACCATTCCGTGAATAACGTTTTAGCCTCAGACGTTCGGGTCTCGGGCATGGAAAGCATCCGAGCTATAACGTGTGCTTTCGCGCGTCGCAACCAATCATTTGCAATACAGTGGAAGGAGCTGTCGTTCCTTTACCAAAACAATTCGCCATCATTTTTTAATCTTCTACATATCGATGCAAGTATGTCCTTGCTCCGTGTTCACCGCATGATACACTTGAAATGTCCGCTCCCGTTAGCACCGATGGACAGCTGTCAATCGATCCGGCGTGTTGTGCTCTGGAGTTTCGTTTAGCCGTTATCAGTCGTAATTGCAACGCTGTTCATTTGTATTGCCATTCAGGCTACCGAATCTTTTGCGTGGCTGTTCACGCGTTTCGCGAAGTTTATGGTCCGAAGTGAGCTTGGTTTCCTTTCGGCGATTACCCCCCCTCTCATAAAAAAATGTGTACAGTGGTGACGTTTTCTTCCTTCTATAACCATCTTTCGCTCCGACTATAGACATTTTCACTGCGTATAGCTTGACTGAGCGCACGGGCGTCTTATGCGGTAGCATAGGACCCTCACCGGAGAGAAAACCTGGTGCCGTCTGCCGTAGTACAGAAAAATACTGATTGGCTGGCAGGTAGTCGCGTCACCAGTGACTTCACCAAGACGGAGAAATCCCATTGGCTAGTAGGACCTGACGTCACTAGCCCGACAGTGGCGTCACCAGACCAGGTTCGTCAATGTGAAACAGCCGCCGCCTGCCAAATAGCAAGTGGCAGGTGGTGTACGGGAAGAGGTCGGGAAGAGCAACCTAGGTCTCACAGGCCCCACCAGTCACTTCCGGCAAATACATCAGCAGCTTTGAATGCTGTCGCATTACCCACACATGACAGAATTATTTAGATGTCAAGGTGTTTTTCGGACTGTGCTGCGCATGCGCACTAAGATGCCTGCATGACATGGGCCAACTGAAACGCTGCTGCCACAGCCCAGTGGAAATATGGCTGCGCCCCGAAAGGGTAAATTAGAAAACGTCTACAGAGCCTGCATTGCAAAGTAGCGCCACCACCAATCAAACGAGGTGTGACCAGCAGCAGCGGGTCAAGCGCTTTCGCTGAAATCTCTTGCATTTCGTATTATCGGAATGAGTGTAAAGAGGTGGAGAGGGTTCTGCAGTGTTCTATACAGACTACAGTATACCAATTCGAGGCCAGCGCCGCAGCACACTTTGGCCGCCTTTTTAAAGTCGGGACTAATTAGCGGCGCCCGACCGTGAGCCCTGTAAAACACCGGTAGCTGGAGAGCTGGCGTTTCCTGGACGCGTGCAGCACGAGTTACTGCATGATGTGCGGCGTGACGGCCATGCTGTTCTTCTCGGGCGTGTTCATGCTTCTGGGCAGCATCGGAGACCTCTACCTGTGCCGAGCCACCCGCGGCTACTCTCACTCCAGCGAGGGACAGCTCAAAGATCTGGTGCGTTACGGGCCCGTGCCTATGCTTTGTGAATTGGATGTACAGTCACGAGAAATATTTGACGGAACAAAGTTTGAGCATTCGTTTATTGATTGCTCCAAATTATGTGAGGCAAGTGCAGTTTTTTCTTCTTCTCTAACTATGCAGTTTTCTTCTTGGCGTATAATATCCAAAAGCCGTTCTCAAATTTTGTGCAGAAGAAACGAAAATTCGCAATTTTGTGCAAATAGTTTCTTCCCTCATCTGTTTCTCACGACTGTACTCCTATACACAGACACAAAATAGTATATACTCAATTTTTCTCAGTACTTCAGGCTTGAAAATGCTATGGTGATGATTTGTCTAGTGGAGAAGTACTTACGAAGAGTAAATAAGTGTACTCCTTCCTAATACTCAGTAATCGCAGGTCCCATGCGAATATAGTGTTTCCTTTCACAGTGCGTGCACCTGGACGACGCTTTCTGTGTGTGCTTTGGATGAATGTAATAATTATCAGTACTAGTGTCTTTTGCATGTTGCGCACTTAGCTTGCCCTCGGTTTGCATACTGCGTTTTTAATTTTATAACTGTCGTTGCTTGATGTGCTGTTCGTTTGCTTTAACGCGATACCATAAGGAGGGCGATGAAGGCGAGAACTGTCCGTTGGCGTCGGCGATGTCCGCGTCTGCGTGAATGTGGTGCTTGGAGGTATTTACCTCTCTCCGCCTGCCACCTGCCAACCGTTTCCCTCTCCCCTTCCTTCTATCCGGTTGTAGGAGAGAGGAGGAAGACGCTGGACAAAAACGAATCATCAAAGAGAAAAATGACTAGATTTGAAAAGATTTTCAAATCTTTAAAGATTTTCAAAACAATTGACAAGACTCACTTGCCATATTTAACTGCATTCTAATGTTGCAAATGTATCAGCAGGTTCTATTACCTGTTATTCTATTAGTATTGTGTACTTAATTCCGTGCGCAGGAATTTTCTACGCTTTTGTATCGGTATATCTTAGGTTTCCTTAGGTGGGGGGGGGGGGGGGGAGGGGTGAGAAGCACGACTGCTTATGCCTCCCTTAACGTGAACTCTTATCACGTCCCAGCCATTACAACCAAATTCTACCTGAATAATTTTTACAGTGCCAGCAACTAAACGCTTCTGTGGAAATGCGTCATTTGCACGAAAAGACATCGTCACCATGTGATCTGGTCCTGCATTTATATAGGTTACATTATCTATTGGTCACGTGAACAATTACCCCCTTACGCGCACATACCTCCCTTAAAAGGTGACGCTGAAATTCGCGTTACATTACGTCAACACTCCTTCATTTTTTAAATGCGATTATAATGATAGCATCAGAAGCCTGTAATGCTATCGCAATGTAGAAGTCCCAGTTGGTGAGAATAACGTTGGTCGCAGCTGGCACAGGACCGGGTTAATTGGAGAAATATGAGAAAAGCCTTTGCCCTGCAGTGGGCGTAGTCAGGCTGATGAAGATGATGATGATTACAAGCCTCGTCGAGTAAAAACATGCGTCGTCGGAAACTAAATTGGTATGAGGGAAGTGACGTCATCGGGGTAGATGACGTCACCAGACGTTACTTCCGATAAAGGCTTCAACAGCTGCTAATGCTACGCATTGCCATAAACTTCGGTGGACACTTAAGCTCCGCCTTAAGGGCATGACGCAATCGTTCCCTTCAGCGGCCTGGGTTCCTTCTTTGCGTATCACTGCGCAGACACGGTCGTTCTCGACGTTCACAGATCGCGGAGAGACCACTCGTGCAGAAGCGGTGCTGTGTTAAGCGATGTGCCACTGCCCCAACAGCGGGATTTTCAAACACAGCCGCCCGCGTGGAGCTTGTCGCATAACCAGGTTGCTCTTCCTGAGCAACCTCTCGCGACCAGTCGTTGCTATACCTGCCGTCTTGCGCAGTGAAAATTTTGGTGGCAGGTGGGCCAAAATAAAAATATAATTATAATATAATTGGTTTTTGGGGAAAGGAAATGGCGCAGAATCTGTCTCATATATCGTTGGACACCTGAACCGCGCCGTAAGGGCAGGGACAAGGGAGGGAGTGAAAGAAGGAAGAAGAAAGTGCCGTAGTGGAGGGCTCCGGAATAATTTCGACCACCTGGGGATCTTTAACGTGCACTGACATCGCACAGCACACGGGCGCCTTAGCGTTTTTCCTCCATAAAAACGCAGCCGCAGCGGTCGGGTTGGAACCCGGGAACTCCGGATCAGTAACCAAAATAAAAATGAAAATCGGTTTTGGGGAAAAGAAAATGGCGCAGTACCTTTCTCACATCTCGGCGGACACCTGAACCGCGCCGTAAGGGAAGGGATAAAGGAGGGAGTGAAAGAAGAAAGGAAGAAAGAGGTGCCGTAGAGAAGGGCTTCGGAATAATTTCGACCAACTGGGGATATTTAACGTGCACTGACATCGCACAGCGCACGGGCGCCTCAGCGTTTGGCCACCTGCTTTTTCTCTCACAACGCCGACGCCATATTTTCTGCAGAGCGGGAGCCTTAAGGCAGTGGCGTGAATACTTATTGTAATGGGGTGTCCCTGCATCTTTTCTTTTTGTTTCGTCCAGGCTATCTCTCTCGTCATGAACGCCACCATCAACCGCTACCACGTCCTCAAGCTTCTAAGATACAGCACCATCGAACAGCAAGTTTCGCTTTTGTTTTTGTTTTGTGTTTTGTTTTTTCTCTCGATTCTCGCATTGTGACGAAACGTTCAGAAGTTCGAGGCTTCTGTCCGCGACGTTTATTTGGTTTAGGTTTTGTGGGGTTTAGCGTCCCAAAGCGACTCAGGCTATGGGAGACGCCGTAGTCGAGGGCTGCGGATAATTTCGACCACCTGGGGTTCTTTAACGTGCACTGACATGCAGCATTTCACCTCCATCGAAATAAGGCCGTGATCGAACCCGCGTCTTTCGAGTCAGCAGCCGAGAACCATAACCACTGTGCTACCACGGCGGCTGGGCGTCTTTATTGTTTAACCTGCTAACTTTACAACTTTCAGAGCATCCGCCTTTCTACTCTGCTTCACTAAAACCTGGTAGCACTGCAAGCAGTAGGATGACAAGTTGGGCTAGTTAATGACGTTAAATTTGAGAGAGAAAAAAACAGCGCGAACTAGGACGCAGGACACAGAAAAGTTGTGTACTTCTTAATTATTTTCCTGCGTCATTGTTCGCGCTATTCTTTGCCTCAAAATTCACTGTAAGCGGCAAATATTAGGGCAGCAAATTAGGGCACGTTTCAAAAGTGAGATTGGTCAGCGACGTGTTGTCCGCAATGGTATTGTAATTTTACACTACGCAATCATGATTTCATGGACAACAAGCGTGCTATTTCAACACACGCTCTATGCTTTCGCACTGTTTTCGCAACTGTTATACACGACAAAAAAAGTCGATAATTCCTCATACCTGCCCAGTGACATACCTGTGTATTGAATATACCGAGCAGGGGTGTGCGCATATTCGGAATTTTCTGATAATGAATTTAATGTCCTGCTATCCATTAAAAAAAGGAGTAATTACTCACTGACCCTCATCCAAGTAGTTTAAAGTGTTTCTGCCGAATTTTTTGCTTGATCCTCGCTGCGAGGATTGATGTGCTCCTTTTCAGGCACTGTGTGGAGCACCAGGGCATAGCTGGTCTGGCAGGCATCCGACCTTCGGACCTCCAGCAGGCCTTCGACGTAAGTTCTACCCTCTCGATGCATCCGGCGTTGAATGGACGCTCACAAAAGGGCGTCTGTTCCTATCAGATTCAAAGAACTTAGACGAATATGTGAAGTTACTCGCGAATATATTAAAAAGAACATTTCCACTGCTTACAGAGATCAGAGTGACATTTCTTCGTTTCTTTTAGTTTTTTTTTTCGTCCTCTCGAAATAACGCGAGAAGGCGCTTCTTGACGCGCAACACGGATTCCTTGAATTTCCCTTCAGTAACGAAAAATTCAGGCTGTCTCGGTTTTTTAAGGACAAGGCGATGCTTTACTCGAAGAATGGGCTATTTCGTTGTATGATTTCTAGGTGGCATGTTCGTGGATTTGAGGTGTGGAGGATTCATTCCTATAGGTCACAGATATACTATAACAAGCTGTTTTACACTCCAAAGCAAAAAAAAAAAAACATGAGATGGGCTTACATATAGCTCAAGTGACATACAGGAAACGGCAAAAGGCTTTTTCACTGCGACCCGCATGGCGACGGTTTCAACCGTGCGAAAATCGTTTGAGCTATATTAAGCAGCTCCTGATGCAAAGCTAACATTATCGATCTGTGCTCGTTCGAAGAAATTCCCGGTTGTCGCAAGAGCGCTGTACGAGCAAAATACCACTTGCGAGACGAATTTTAACTTGTAGGAGATTTCCGATAAAACTGCTACTACCACAAGGATTGACTTCTTTTAGTCAAACGATATTTGTGAATTAACTCAGGAAATTTCGCCTGTTATTGATAAGTAACCTGGATGTTGATGACAATGGGCACTGGCACGTCATGTGTGTTGGTGTTTTCATTGGTGTACATAGTGCAGATAATTTTCGTAGTGTAATAGTGTAAAAGTTGATTTGAAGAGTTACGCGCAGTTGACGCGGTGTGCGTTGTTTTATTTTGATCTTCCTCTGTTCTCACTATTTAGTTCCAAGGAGACATCATTTTTGAAAGTTTTAATAAATCGATTATCTACGCGTTTTTACTGCCTAGGTGCTGAAGCAATCGGTTTGCTCTGTCGAAATCGGCATTTTCATTATCTTTGAGTTAACATTTTTCTCTTTTACAAATTAGAAAGCCAATGCCACGGTAACAAGACATACGTACGTCACCGCTCGCAACATTAAAAAAAAAACAGCGCCCAAGGCGATGACGGCTGTGAGTGGTTTCGAAGAGAGCGCAGTTGGAAATTGGGACCAACTTAAGTAATTGTACGTAGCCATTTTGTAAACCACTAGTTTTTTTCTTCCGAGAGTCATAAACCTTGAACCACTCTTCGCTGCAAAGCTTGTCTGAAATAATTCTTTCTTAGAGAATTACATAATTAGTTAATTAATTCTGTAATTATTTATAGTGCAGTGAAAGAATCGGACTCCTTGCATACATTTCCTTCTTGAGATAATTTACAGTTATTTGTCATTTTATTTTATTATGATATTGTCCTGTCAGTCGGCAGTCTATTAATTAAGGCATATCACACGCTCTTTCTGCATACTCTCTTTTTTTTCCAGAACATCGTACTTATTCAGTACGACCTGGCGAACCACTTCACAATCGATATAGATAAGCTCATAACGGGTTTGAACGCTCGCCACCAACAGTTAATGAATTTCAGCAATTACACAGACCAATTAAAACTGGTGAGTAACTGTCATCCCTTACGCGGCAGCAACATAATCTTACCGCTATGTGTTTCTGTTTCTTTAGAGCCGCATTCCTTGCCTTGATCTGTTTATTTCGGGGCAGCTGGTACCTGTATATTTTTGTTTACTTTTGCCTATTACGTACACACTAGGAGACATTACTCACTATTATATGAAATTACTTTGCTGAAGTTCCCCTTTTTTATTATTTTGTGCGTATGTCACGCTGAAGTCGTATTTGTAGCAATGTTTTGTTTATTTTGAATTTGAAGCGTTTGGGTCCGTTGGGCTACACTAATCTGCCACCTACACACAAGCACTGACTTCTCACTGGCGGGAGAAATTGTTTCGAAAATGTGTGAGGCAATAATATTTTATTAGCTTTTTGTTTGAGGAAACAGTGCATTTTGAAAGGATTTTGCCAGAACGTTTGCGTCACACTCGAAACACACAGAACAGGCCTCCTTTTCACCGATCGCGAGCCGTGATGCGCCGCTTTCACTGAGCAGAGGCCTCAGTGCGCGATGACAGAGCTGCCACTCTGTTATTAGGGTTTAATGCATGATCATCATCATCATCGGAGCAGCAGCCTGACGCCGCCTACTGCAGGGCAAAGGCATCTCCTATGTTTCTCCAATTAACCCTGTCCTGTGCCAGCAGCGGCCACCGTATCCCCGCAAACTTCTTAATCTCACCCGCCCACCTAACCTTCTGCCGCCCACCGCTACGCTTGCCTTCTCTTGGAATCCACTCCGTTACCCTCAAGGGCCAGCGGTTATCTTGTCTTCGCATTAAATGCCCTGCCCAAGGCCATTTTTTTCCTTTGATTTCGACTAGGATGTCATTTAGTGCGCTAGCACTTATAACGGTCATTCTCCACATTTAGCCGTTGTATGTTTGTGTGTGTTGGGCAGGCTTCCCTTGCGGGCAGCCTGCCCAGGTGTGGGCCACAAGTCCAGATTTCTTAAAAATCACGTCTAACTGTGAGGTAATTGTCGAATATTGTAATATGTTGTTATGACCATATTGATGGGAACGGTATAACCTTGCGACGCATAAAAAGGCCTGCTTTTAAAGTATCTCCTGCGCTCGTGCCAAGTAGTTAAGACTGCTATAGAAAACCAGTGGGGTGTGTTTTTGATACTAACATATAACTACAAGCGTTCCGAGGAGGGGCCTGCGGACATATTGATTGTTGTGGTGCAGTCTTACGATATGCGAAAAAAAACTACATTCATAAACAAGTGCTCGTTGAAAAAAAAAATGTGCTTGTTCAGAATTTCTGGGTCTGGGTGCCTGCTTGAGATGGATGCACCTGGCCCGTAAGAGATTTTTGCGGATTGCGGTTTCAGATACTGACGGTAGCATTATCCAGCAGCTGCACATCGCACCGCTATGCTAACACCTTCTAATTATAGTTTTTCTCCTCTGGGCACGGTGAAAATTTGGGAGCTTTTTTCGTGTGCATTTATTTGTTTGATATGTTGCGCTGGCGCAATATTAAATGAAACGCGGTGATAACGAACGTTCTACTTGTCCGATTTACTTACAGCAAGACAATGTCAAGCAGTACGACCAACTGAAGGTTAGTGTCAGCGTGTCTCGCTGCCTCGACACAGGAATATTATTTCGATATGTTTAACCTCCTTATCCCAATTATTTCTATATGCAACGAAGCGCCTTGAAGCTGGTGAAAATGACGTAGCCGCGTTAGCGGGAAAACTGGGCGCTGATAATTAAGCATGCATTGTGGTTCTGACTTGTTTACGGGAACAGTGTATGCACGCTGATCGAGGTGGGCAATTGGCCTCTAGTTGGGGATAAGTAAGTCTAGCTGAATGATAACCAGGTAAAAAGTGTAGGCACATATGTGTAAGGTGTCGCTATAAGAGTACAGGAGCGCGTGAAGGGCTGCATCCGCTTGCGAAAGCTATTTATATCAGCGTTGTTACTAATGGAACTGAAGCTGCTTCTCTAAACTCGTTTGCGAGTTTTTTTTTTTTGCTTATGCTAAGTGCTTCTGTGCTTGGAAATTCCTGCATTCGGTGGGCTTCAAACCTTTGTTGAGATCAGCGCATGCTGGTTAAATTCAGTACATGGACGGGCAGAACAATTTTACTACTATCGCTCGAAAACGCTTGTGACATTACTACGGGTCTAAAAATATTCACAACACAATGATCTGTAATTAAGCGGAGGAATTTGTGGCTACGTGCCTGCGTGCGTTTGCGAGTTTTTTTTTTTTTTTTTTGCTTATGCTAGGTGCTTCTGTGCTTGGAAATTCCTGCATTCGGTGGGCTTCAAACCTTTGTCGAGATCAGCGCATGCTGGTTAAATTCAGTACATGGACGGGCAGAACAATTTTACTACTATCGCTCGAAAACGCTTGTGACATTACTACGGGTCTAAAAATATTCACAACACAATGATCTGTAATTAAGCGGAGGAATTTGTGGCTACGTGCCTGCGTGCGTTGTGCGTGCGTGCGTGTGCGTGTGTGCCTGTTTGCGTGTATGTGCGTGGTGCAGGGAATGGAGGGTAAAAAGTATATGTTCATACATGACTGCTGAAGGCATAAGTCTAATTATGATTATTCACCATTTGCGTCCTCTGTCCTGATCAGCAAGCTATAAACGCAGACCTCCAGTTTGGAGACAAGGTCAAGAACGACACAAAAGGCTTCAAAAAGGTTATACAGAAGGTGAGACGCGCCTTTTGGCATAGCACGTGCATTGACTGTGTTGCGGCTTCAAAAATAAGACTGAAAAGGTAGCTCCAGGTTGCTTGTAAATGAAGGGAATTTTGCGATTATTGATTTCAGATTTTCCAGGACTATTCACTAGTGAAATGTGACGATGTAAAAAACGACCTCCTGGGCTTTTTAGACGAGGTAAGCCTAGCCTACGAGCTTCCTTTTCCGACGTCCTAGTTATGCGCAAACAATATTTGACGAGATACTCTTATTTTTTTCCAGTTTGATAATATAGGAAGCTGTCGAAATATACTGAGTGTTTTTGAGGAATCATTTCGCATACTTTGCAATGGAATGTTAGACTACGTGGTAAGTATAAGAGCATGCCACTACTTGACATAATGTGTGTTTTTCAAAGCTGCTTGTTGGGCTAGTTTGTTATGCATTTATAAAAACCACCGCTTGAAGGACACGGACAGAAAGGGAGACACACACACACACACCACACTGCGCTAGCAGTGGGGACATATGACGTCATGTAGATTCAGGCGCAAATCTGGCTCGAACTCGAACGCGTTAAGGTGATGCAGCTGTTAGGCACCGTCGCTAAGTGAGCAGAGATGGTATCGTGGGGCATGGTATGTCGAGTTTACCGTCCCCAAGCTGTGCATAGACTAGATAGACACCCTCTAGGGGAGTGCTCCGATTTATATGCGTAGTTTCAGTCACCTGGGGTTGCTTAAAGGTGCACTAAAGAGGAATCTGAACTCGTCTTTTTTACCGCGGGAACTCTATCTACACGTTCCGGGCATTCTTCAAAACTTCGAATTATTGTCCTGTGCGGCCGATTGCCTTAATTAAATCAGATTGAACATCCCGGCTCTCGCCGTTTTTTTTTTTTAACTGAACGCGGTAGGTAGGAGGAGTCAACCAACGCGTCAGCCAGTCCCGTGGCGGCTTGCCGCTCTGCCATCGGCGGAGTGATAGCGTAAATCAAAGAGTCCACGATGTATTTTTGTTTCCGTGGGCCTAATTTGCGGCTATATTGTCTGTGACTGAAACTGTTTATTCACTGAAACCTAAAAATCAAATAAAAGCGAAAGCGAAGCCACCCCCGGACTGCCTGAAAGGCACTCCACGCGTTGGTTGACTCCGCCTACCTACCGCGTTGAGTTAAAAAAAAAAAGGCGGGAGCCGGTACGTTTAATTCGATTTAATTGGGGAAATCGGCCGCACAGGGCAATAATTCGAAGTTTCTAAGAATGCCCGGAACGTGTAGACAGAGCTGTCACGATGAAAAGACGAGTTCAGATTCCTCTTTAGTGCACCTTTAAGGTGCACCTAAAACCGCGTAGCACACGAGCGCTTTTGCATTTCGCCTCCATTGAAATGCATCCTCCACGGCTTGGATTGATCTGGAGGTTACGGGCTGTGCAGCCGAACACCAAAGCCACTTAGCCACCGAGGCCAGATGAGGAAATAGAGAAATAGGAGTTTTGCACGGACTTCTGTGGTACTGGTGTTAGAAGCTGACGACGGCGATGAGTAACTAGTGACGGTAAGCAGCAGACGTCTCGTACAGACGAACCGAAACAAGATTAACAAATGATGACTTGAAAACGTTCATTAAAAAAAAGCAAAAAGACAGAGGCCAGGTACGACACTCGCACGGCTGCGTGCTGCTAATTGAAGATTTAATTCCAACAGCAGGTTTAACGTACGCACACGCTCGGGCACAAAATACCGGTTGCAAAAACAAAAAAAACACGACTACATATGAGACGAACTTTACCGACGCTAATCCCGTGACATGCTGTGACATGGTCGGACTGGATGCGGCTGCAGTGGGGTGGCTTGCGGCGGCGCCGCGTCCAAACTGGCCGTATGCCTGTGATTGGTGGTTTGCTTGCCCACATCCTGTCGATTTAGTGACGATTCACGTCCCAACCAGAAGAAATGAAAACGAAATAGAACGACGTAAAACACTGCCCCGTAGTCTTCGTTGTTTGTATGAGCAGTGTCTGCTGTTAACGTCCACTGGCACTTTACTGTGCGCGCTCCCACGTGGGCCGTCCTCAGCCTCTGCCCTTTCGTGTGTTTTAGAATTGACGGTGAATTTATTTTGTTATGCAGACTATTAGCCAGAAAGGAGTGCAAATACAGCAGGAGTTTAAGCTCTTTGTTGACTAACAGCATCGTTGCAGCCATCTGTGCCTAAAAGGACAACATTTCCTCCCTAGCTTGTTGCTCGACTAGCTTGTTGCTCGCTACTCCCTGATGACTAACTGCAGCCATCTGTGCCTAAAAGGGCAACATTTCCTCCCTAGTTTCTTGCTCGTTACTCCCTGATGACTAACGCATGAGCAAGATTGATGAGCTGGTTCGCGAGGACTTAGTGATTATGTTATTCTCAATTCACCCATTTTTTTGTTCAGTGTGTGTAAAGATATGGATCTCTGAAGGGAATGCTGTCGACACTAATACTTTGGTGGGAATAAGAAAAGGTGTCCCGGCCGGCCGTATACTATATGCTCCTGCTGATATAGCGGAGTGAAGATGCGAAATACAGCTACGTCAGGTTCTTCAAATAGAATCAAGTTCACAACCACTCACGTCAGATCACGTCCGGCGTTAGGAAGTTGGCACCGACGCTGTCATCTCCGACGTACGCTGCACACGTGCTTTGTGTCTGTCCTGCAGAACGGCTTCTGGCTCGCCATGCTTCTGTTGGCGGGCGTCTTCGACTACGCCATCTACATTTCCCTGGTGGCCTCCAAGTACCTGTTCACCATGACCACCTACACGTACGAGGGAGAGCCTGTGCCAGAGGGGTGGGTATGCGCGATGGTCATATCGCTTATGGCCAGGCGACGCCTTTGCAACCTCTTTACAATCTCCTAACAGTGTTCTGCCCTGCACGCGCCGCATGCTCGCGCTCTGGGTTGATCGCTTCAATTTTCAACTTGACACGGGTTGCTGAAATAGCCCGATATGCGCTGAATGTCTTCGCAGATAGAACGTGCAAACACTTCAAAGCGCGACGGGTGTAACATATTAAGTGTTAAGGAATTGACTTTGCGCGACCATAGAGGTGATGTTCTGAATGTGGTAGTGAATTTCACGCAGTTATAACCAGAAAAAGGAGTAATGTTCGGCAAAGATACTGTTTCAGAATGCCTGGACGCAGTCAGTTGTCTGACACGACGTTACAATTGCAAATGCTTATGGACGGGTGTGAATCCATTACATAGCTACGTGTTGCTTAAGTTGTGCACAGTAGTACTTGATGCTTGCATATATGTTGGTACACACATGGGACTTAATGCTTAATCTAAGCAGAGAATAGAAGTTATACAGTTTCCAACTATGTTAATGAATTCGCTGCTGTCTTTTTCGCTCCTCAAGTTACTGTAAGCATGATTTTTATGCTTCTATTCTGCCTCTTTGAACATAGACCGACAGCTTGAACTCCCTACGAATGAAACGTCTTAATGAGAGAGAGGGGAAAGAAGTGTGTTTAGTAAGCAGTAAAAGAGAGCACCCAAAAATACAGTCACTGCAGGAAATCCTATATTGAGGACAGTTCTTGTGCGAGCTGCTAAAATTGCAGTGTAGCGCGGCCTATCTTTTCTGAACCACAGAACTAACTTCGAGGACCTGTAAGTATTATTCCTGAAATTTACACTCGTATCAGCCACTACGCACTGCCTGAACGCCTTCTTTTTTCTTCTTCTTCTTCTTCACGTTCGTATAATTTAGCCAAACACACCGCAAGCAGAAACCGAGGAGGAGGTGAATATCGTGTTGTCTTCCACTGCTTCACACACACAAAAAAAAACGCCAGTTTAATTTTTTTTCGTACTCTGCATATGTGTTTATTTTACATTTGCAGGAAAATAGCGGAGCCGTGAGTATTCTACACCCTGTCACACACAAGTGACGCCACTCGGGCACGCGAGAACGCGGCGATATTGGAAGTGTGAAAACAATCGGACTTGAAACTCCGCATTCAGTTGCGAAACTGAAGGTGCAGCATCTACGAAAAGCCCTTTAGTAAGCGGTGTTTTACGGATGCCCCCTTATCTGAGCGCATAGCTAAATCCTTCTAGAACACTATCGCACTGAAAAAAAAAAAACCGTCCTACCATGACACAACCGTGTCATGGCTGAAAGGTGGATTTTTCGCTTTTGCAGGGCCAAGGCTATGACGCGCGATGAAAAACTCAGACAAGAGCAAGCAGAGTGAGTACATGCTACAGTGCGGTCTCTCGTTGACGCGGCCTAAATGCATAAAAGAGCAAATCGGAGAACTATGGTGCCGTATACGAGAAGTACCTCTCACGTCAGCGCCAAAAAATATTCCGGGCGCCTTGCTTTGCGCGTCGATAACTTTCTATATATATATATATATATATATATATATATATATATATATATATATATATATATATATATATATATATATATATATATATATATATATATATATATATATATATATATATAGGTAAAGTAAATGAGGGGCCCGTTTGGCATGCTTATGAAAGGCGCTGGTGAACACTCTCAAGGTTCGCGTACACCAAATAAACATAAATACCCACGAGAGCAGCAGATTGGACAGCCGTCGCCGTAGCTCAGTTGGTAAGAGCACCGGACGCGATATTCGGAGGTCGTGGGTTCGGATCCCACCGGCGGCATGGTTGTTTTTTCTGCTGGTTTACAAGTAATTTTCTTTAAGTGATTTATTAATCTAAGTAATATTATCCCACTGATAAGCACAACACATTAATAAAATAATAATAATAATAACGTTCCCCTCTGCACCTTGGTTTCGGTGACTGTTGGCTCCCTTCATAAGCTATATATATATATATATATATATATATATATATATATATATATATAATATATATATATATATATATATATATATATATATATATATATATATATATATAATATATATATATATAGTAAGCATATTTTAAAGAAAAGAGACATGGTCAGACGAAGATTCGGCAACCTCTCTCTGTATCGTCTTCTTGCGCTGCAAAGATCCTGTTAACAGCTATGAACCAACAAGTCCAACTTGAAGTGTTATCTTTCTTTATTGGAACATTAGAATTATGGCTAATGACAGCAATTTAGTTGAAAATTTATTTTTCAAATTGTTAATGGCTAACAACTGTTAATTTTCCCTCACCTCCAGCCGTTTTTTTTTTGTTATGTGAAAAACTACAGAACTCAGGTTCCCGCTTCTCTTTACTAACGTCTACGGAAGATTACATGTACATCAGCAATTGTTAACAGGGCTGGCGTGCCTGTGTACAGGTAGAATAAAAAATCCGGCTTGGAATCTGAGAGTGAAATTTTAATCATAGTGCTTCAAATTACATACAGCGTGCGGCATTGACCAAGTAGTTCCGCTTGTTTTGTTTTGCTAAATCAATAGTAAAGCTCGCAAAGTAATAAGCACGACAAATGGCTGATTGGAGCTACGGCCGGTCACATTTACATTTCACCTCCTCTTCTTAACCTAGGCTTTGAGTTTGCATGACATGTGTGTTCACGTTTTGGCGTACATGTTAGTGGTACTGTCCGCATTTCGTATGAAGCTTAGTTAGATTGCGGAGCTTTGATTCACAGTGGCTTGGGAAGGTTCACGTGAAGATTACAATAAAACAGTTTCTATAACGATTTGGGCTTTTTTCGCAGTAACAATATTCAGGAAGTACAAAGTGCCGTTGTGTCATATATAACCTTGTTTAAATTTGCTTGCGTGGTGATATATTTATTCAGGTCCTCTGAGCAGCGGCTCTTGAGCGTTGGGCTTGATCATACCAAACAATTCTGGACAAAAGCATTTTTGAACGGGAAAAATTTTATGAGCGCAATTTTTTTATATATTGTAAGATTTCACTATATCAATCAATATATCCGCAGATCTCTTGTCAGCAGGCTTGAATTTTTTTGCTGTTACCGTTTTTTCTGTCGTCAAAAGCGTTCCCAATTGATTTTTTATGGCAGTCTTAACTGCTCGATGCGGTCGATGTAAACACTACAAAACAAATATTTTGCTACATATCGGAAGAACGGACCATTGCCTTCAATATTTCGATAACAGTACCTTACAGTTTTCCAATATTCAAAATTTTTGTCCAAGAATTCTGAACATGGAAAGTCGGCTTTTTTTACGAAACTGCCGTGACGTATTCACAGCCTTCTCAACGCTGTGAAGTGTTTCAAAAGGGATGTTGCCTAACAAGTATTGCAAATCGAAGTTTCTAAGATGACTGCTAACTTGGACTTTGATGTGCGGTTTCTCTTTTTCAGGCGCTACAGGATGATGCGCCTGTAAGTAGAAAGGTCCACCTCTATAATTAGCACATTGCATCTGAGGGTGATCCAGGATTTCAATCTTTTTTTTATTGTACTCGCATGCTTGTTTCCGAACTCGCGCTCGGGTAACGCGTCAGCGCTCAGAGACTTGCTCGCTTGAAGAACAGTAGCTTTGAAAAAGATTTTGCTAGGCTGCTTAAGTAAGTGATCGTTTCAACGTCCACATAGCTTCATTCCAATGCTAAAGTTTTAACGAAACCGGCTACGCCGACAGCGGAGTTTAAACAAATTGGAGCTTAAAGAAGTCCGTGCGGCCGTATTCGTTTAGACCCTTTGAAATACAGGACGCTACACTAAAGCACTAAATACAGTAGTGCAAATACACTAAAAATTCCAGAAACCGCTGTGAAATTTCTTAACTTAGCTAATCACATTAGCATCTTTATTAACATTGGCGATTTCAGCGGTGCGTACAAATATCGACGATAGAGTATCAAGTATATCTGTATCGAAAATCATTTTTAGTTGTGTATCTCGCATCGGCGTCGAAAATACAATTTTTTAGGTGATCGGTATCGAAGACACTTTTTTCAAGTATCGTGACCAGCCCTCTGCATCCATGACAATCCAACGTTGCTTGGGCACGTCACCGATGTCTCCGTTCTCAGCATGATCATCCTAACCATTAGCCCAATTACGTTCTTGTGCACGGTTAAAGGCATCTCCAGTTCTGGGCTTCGGCACGCACAGCTAGACTTACAGTTGTGGCAGCCAAGACTGACCTGTACAATAATAACAATTTTGGGGAAAGGAAATGGCGCAGCACCTGCCTCATATATCGGCGGACACCTGAACCGCGACGTAAGGGAAGGGATAAAGGAGGGAGCGAAAGAAGAAAGGAAGAGGTGCCGTAGTGGAGGGCTCCGGAATAATTTCGACCACCTGGGGATCTTTAACGTGCGCTGACATCGCACAGCACACGGGCGCCTTAGCGTTTTGCCTCCATAAAAACGCAGCCGCCACGGTCGGGTTCGAACCCGGGAACTCCGGATCAGTAGCCGAGCGCCCTAACTACTGAGCCACCGCGGCGGGGACCTGTACACTGAAGACCAGTTATGGCGACCGATATTGCAAGAAGTCTGTCGCTTATGTGTGCTCGTTTATCCGAGCCTAGGATAGCGCTCCTGTATACCCGTTACGCCGACCGACGCGGTGATAATGGTTTATTCTTATTTGCAGGAAAAAGATTGCCAGGGACCCGGATGCAGTCGTAAAAGAGTGAGTACAAGTCACCCGATCTCGAATCGTTCGCGACGCCTCGAAAGCCTGCGACCGGGAAAAATCAACTTTCTTTGAAAAAAGGACATTTAAGCGCATTTTAGTAATGTCTGCTGCGAAATATGCTGAAAAGAGCTATTGCAGCGTATAACACAACAGAAAGGGCAGGAGCACTAAAGATGACACTGGCGTTGTCCCTGTTCCAACCGTTGAGCTCCCCCTTGAGCTTAGGCTCTGAACAGCTAAGGCTCGTAAGAGCTATGCTCTCCATGTCTTTGCTTCCTGCTCATGCAGCATCATCAGTCCTACTTCGATGCAGTCTCCGACAGAGGTACCGCCGCCTCCAGTGTTTTCCCCGTCCGACAAAAGCAGCTCCATGGCTACGACAACGCCGGCGGGCGGACCGACGAGCCAAGCCAAGCCGGTAGCCGTGCCGCCGCCCGCGTCGCGATTTCCCCAGGACTCACTCGCGCCAGAGTTCAGGCGATGACCGCGAACAGCGCTCAGATAGCGCTACCATGGGTTTATTATTTTTTAAATTATTTCCCAATGCGATTGCAAACGTTTGATCCAGACTGCATTTTCTGAATTTCTTTTTTGTATTTTCAGGCACGTTGCATGCAGTGTCAATAAAAGGAAACTTGCGCAACCTCAGAGCTCTCGTTCCGTAAAAGTGGACAGGTTTTGTGAAAAACGTACAAAACTCGGGGTTTGATTCCAAACTCTGCATAATCAGCGCTCTCACCATCTCTAGAAGTTGAGGGGTACTCTCCACCGCACCCATCTTGCGCTTAGGAGTGGCAGGGGTTCTGCGAAAACCTCGCCACGGGCTCCTTGGAAAACTCGGCAACCTGTACGCCTGTTGTCAGTGACAGCATACTTTGTTTTTGTTTTCACTCTTGGCAACAAACTCGACATACATCGGAGGGGCGGGAAGATATCCTTTCTGTCCGTCTTGGCAACGAAACGAGAAAAGCTGTGCTCGTTTTGGAGTTTTTTCGGCGCCCTAGAGCTACCGAGACCCATTCCTGTTTGTTCTTCCTGCCTCTAGATTCCATTCCTCCTTCCTCTCTTTTTTTTCACTTGTCGGAACATGAGGCGAACTTTGCCCGACTTAGAAAGCAAACGCATACATTTGGGCGAGCGCAAATAGCCGGCGTTGCACAAAACGGCGCAGGGTACCAGCCAGATGCCACGAGTGCAGTTGCATTTCACTCCGAAGTTGATCTCCTCGCGAAATAGGCACCGCGCGGCCATTACGCGACTGCCGAACGCTGGCCCGCTGCCTTTTAAGGAGCTGCGCGAGCTTTTCAGGGCGCGTTCAGTGATTTGCCCGCCGAATGGAAGCGACAGGCCGGGCAGCTGCCAAGAGACGTGCCCGGGGGCAGGGTCGGGAGCGGCAGCCCGGGTCAACAAGACAGCACCAACACGAACGACTCGGAGCAAACACGCGAAGCGGCACGCAGAAAGGCAGCCTCCCGGTCCAAGGGCATTCCTCGCAAGAGGGAAGAAAAGAGACGCGTTGTCTTTGAAGATGCCGCTCACTCCTGTCGCTGCCAGCGGGACATCTTAGGCTTTGCGACCCTTAGGCTTTGCGAAATGGAGTGCCGTTGCATGTATAGAGAGCGTGCCCTGACATCCATGCTGTGTGCAGTCGGTGTTTGTTTAAATGGAGTAGAGTGAGGAAGTGTGTGTTGGAAAGAGTGGATTGTTTGTGTACATTAGGTTTCAAGTCATCTAGAACTCTTGGAGAGATTCTCTTTCCCAGTTCGCTTTGAAAGTCTGCCGAGTGCTGAAGTCCACTACTAGGCGCTCGTGGGCAAGGGAAGACAGAAGTAGGGAAACATCATGCATTTTTTTTTTGTTGCGAAAAGCTTCACTACGCTAGGTAAAGCAGTCGTCGCGTAGGCCGTAGAAAGACCTTGAACGACCATCTCAACCACGTTAGCCTGTAATACCATAATAATAATAGCCATATGTAATACAGTTATGGTGTCGAACCCTTGACCCCTGACCTTGACCCCAGACCTTTAGCTGACCTTTGACCTCTGACCTTGAGTGGACCTTTGGGCTTTGACATTGGGTGACCTTTGGGTTCGCCTTTGACCTTAAGAACATTCGATGGGGTGATGTGAAGCCACGTGATGACATCCGATGGGGGTGTCGTAAGACCATGTGATACCACGTCATAGCCACGTGGTCGTGTGGGTATATATAGAACGGCTGTCGCGAGCGGGTAGTGGAGCTGCCATGGACGAGCCTCAGACGCGTAGCAAGCGTGCTTGCTTTTCGCTGAATTCCAGGGCTAGCCAAGTTAATCCACTGCCATTTTTTTAATGCATTGCGGACTTAACCGTCTTAAACTTATGCCCAGCTAGTGGAAACGCCCGTCATTTTTTTTTATAGGCTTCACGGTAACTGCATGCTATCCACGTGCTGCACAGTTATGATCTCCGGGACTAGAAACCGTAGACGCGCTCGGCATATATGGTAGCTTCAAGATGAATGCGCGCTGCAGTCATATAGAACTCGCGAGTGAATTCTACACCCCCGTCTCGGCAGCATCGCCCTGCCTAATTAACACCCTATTTTCTGGCAATAACCTTGCACTAAATCTGACCAAACTAAATTCGATATACAGGCTGCCCGTTGACTTTCAGAACATTATTGTCGTTGACGGCTCTAACTACCAACTGAAAATATCGGACGCCAGTATAAAGTTCGTCTTATACTATGTGAAGCCTACGGCGACAATAGCAGAGTAGAGGTTTTAAAAAATTAGAGAGCACTGCAGAGACTACATTGGATAAATGCGAGAGCATTAGTGTTTGCCGCGACGTTGGTGGCTCCTAGTCGACTTTGGTAGCTCTTGTCCATATGACATCATATGGAATGTTCTAGAACTATTTGAAAACCTGCATATCATCCTACTTCTCAGACACCGACATTCAGGGCTCCGTTTTTTGCTTTGCTCTAATTGGTTGTAGGTGTGACGCCATCAGACTCATGGGATGACGTCACGCATCCTCACTAATTAGCCTCACCAATTAGCATAACCAAATAACAAATTAATTATTACCGTTGGTTAGTGTTATTGTTATCGTTAATTAGGGTCATTAATGACTAATGTCAGTGACCAATGACTCTGACTCGATATTGTTTAATCACTGACTTCATATACTTCACCGCACCACTCTTGCTTCTACGTTTTGCGGACACATTTTGCGGACACTTTTTACGAACGCTTCCGGTGCCGACGCAGCCTAGTAATGCTTTCGCATTAATAAAATAGTTGCGAGCAAGGCAAAGTAACAGCCTACGCAAGTACGTGCACATTCAGGCCGCACACAACGCAATTCGGCAAGTTCCATGACCTGCCCAAATCCCCGTACATAAGCTCGTCCTTATTCGGCGAGTTCCGAAGACAAATGGAAGAGAAAGTCGACGGCCGCGCTATATTTAGATTGAAGCGATGTTTCGGATTCCGCCGCGCTCGGAAACAAAGGAGGAGGAGAAGGCATACAGCTCTCGTGACGTACAGTCACGACAATGCCGCGGGAACCAGACAGGCGGGAATTTCCGGCAGCATATCGTACGAGAAAGGAACAAAAGACAATGCAAGCACGGTCCAGGATCAGGCGCGGGCTTTGCAAAGCTTCGCAAAACAAAGCTCTCTTGGCAGAGTGAAGGGGGGGGGGGGGGGGGTGTCCGCGATGCCAGCAGCTTCGAGGTTTGGATTCGTAGCGTGCCTCACGGCTCTTTGATCGTTGCCGCGGCGGCGGCTGCGTTGTCCCCGTGTCCGCAGCTACCGCAGTCCGCGCGGCTTTTCGGCTAGCTTTGCGGCACCCGCTCTCCCTCTCACTCTCTAATTTGTTCCGCTGTGCCCGCGTGCGGAAGAATGGATCCTCCCTCTCTCTTGAGCCTCTTCTTCTGCCCTTTATCCTTGTGTTTTCCTCTGCAAAACTTTTTCTATATTTGCCAGCTCTTTTTTTCTTGAACAGAACTAGACAGCGAAATGGCTTAAAGCAGGGAACGTTTTCTTCCGCCTGCGTGCGGCTGAGCAGTGAGCGCTCATTATTACACTGGCCTCGAGCGAAGCAGCGATATTGTTTCTGATTCTGCGGCTTCAGGAGATTCTTATAGCGTCGCATTTTTCGCTACGAAATTTTGCTTCATGCCGACATGCATTAATGTGTGACGTAGCCGTAGTCCCAGTAGCTTCCTGAACGTCTCTACCTACAAATCATTATGCGAAGGACAACAGATTTTGTTTACCATATGTAGTCATATAGGATCAAATCTGAACGCATTACAGAAGTTGAAAAAACAGGCTGTTGGTATTAGACGTGACTTTATGGGACCCGGAAAAGTATAGACACTATAAAAAGCGCGGAGCAAGCAGGCATTTAAGCTGTAAAAATATAAAGAATAGGCACTCGAAAAAATAAATTAGCTATTTAATTGCTAAGCAGCACATTATAATAATCATAACAGAAAAAAATCCGGTGTTGTCGACCTTCGCTTACTGCTACTGCTGAAGAGTGCACGACTGGCCGTGTTATTCGGGAGCTGTCAGCTTGCCCTTGTCGATGCACAGTGCAATAAATAACATCCTTTGGCATCATCTCACAGCGGCGGGTAACCCTACATCTCACGTACCCTCTTGCCGGATTCTCGGGCTTTATATCTATGTGTCATGTAATCAAGCTAATATTACTACTACCGTCAAAGTTCACCATCAGCTTAAGCATCAACCACCGCATTGCCAATGAGCACACCGGGGCTTCGCGAATATCAAGTGAGACAGCTAAGCCACGAATTTGACCTTAGTGAAATTCTTTATACAGTGTCATCACCTTCAAAAATACAAGATTGAGGTTGCGCTTCATACATTGTACAGTGCCATCCTCAAGGTTCCTACGCACACGCCCGATGAGCACCTATAGTCTACAGGGTTCTTCTTACCCCTTGGAGACGTCCTACAACATCATCGAGATTGGCAGATGGCCCGCCTTTCCAACGCCAAACAGGAGCACTGGATCCTTCAACAAGCTGCTCTCAATCCCATCAATCTTCCCATCAACTCCCCTTCTCCGCTCCCAGATAATCTCCGCTTAACCCCCCCCCCCCCCCCCCCTCCATTCGAAAGTAGGTTGCGGCCGATACCAATCTGTGCAGACACGCTGCTAGTGTTACCCACCACACCGTCCCCCTGATTCGACCATCGTCTGCACAGGTGCTTCGCGAGCTCAGGTTGGAGCCGCTGCTTGCTCCATTGCGCCTGTCAGCCAGATCGCGACAAACACTCTGGGTGCTACACTGATCCGCCTCCCGAAAACCTCCCGAAAATCACCAGTAAACAGGGCCCCGCTAACTTCAACCCCAAGCGTCTAGGATCCCCTCGCAAGACACTACTCTCCATTATAAACAGCCGCCGCGGTGACTCAGTGGTTATGGTGCTCGGCTGCTGACCCGAAAGACGCGGGTTCGATCCCGGCCGCGGCGGTCGCATTAGATTGGGGCGAAGTGTTGGGGGTCCTGTGCTGTGTGATGTCAGTGCACGTTAAAGAACCTCAGGTGGCCGAAATTATCCGAACTTTCCCTCCACTACGACGTCCCTCATAGCCTGAGTCGCTTTGGGACGTTAAACCTAATAAAGCCAAAACCTAAAATTAAACCATTATAAACCTGAAATAGATATTGTAGCGGGAGGTACACTGGGCTACCAGTCGAGCATTTCGCGGTACATGGGAGAGGCCAGTTGTGCGCATGCGCCGTTACCATGGCAACCAGAGAGACCCCACAGCTGCGCCGCGTTCTTCGTCGCCGCCTCGCCGCACGCCGCTCTATCACCCGAACCCCGCGTCGCATGCGCAGGATTGCGTATAAAAGGCGGAGATGTAGTGGGCGTCTGCATCACAACCTTTCACTTGCATGCAAAGAAGGAGAGTTCTGCCGCTGATAAACGGCGGTATAGACAAAAGAAGATTAACTCTTCCGATCCTGAGGTTGTCGCCTGGAAGTTGGCTTGAACCAAATAAGAACGCTGGAGTCTGTGTCGTACGTGAAACAAGGTATCACCGCTGTCAGACATCTCCCTCCGATCGCGGTGAATGCTGTGTTCGGCTTCTGGAAAGCGGCATTATCATCCAAGGAGTCTTCGTGGCACCGGGAACATCTGTCAAGCAGACGATTGATGTGGTTACCACGTGTATACCAGCCTACGGCACGGTTTCACAGTTGTGTGTGACTTTGGGTGATTTCAACAGGAAACATGACTCTCTTATTCAGTGTATGAAAGAAAAGTTTGTCTAATTTAGCTTCGGACCCTCACGTCTAGACTACACAATGGTGAACTACAATAGAGCTTGTGTACTAAAGAGGCTCTACAAAATCGAAATACTGTATCGACAAAATTGAGACCGCTGCATGCTACTTCACAGATCAGCGGGCAGTCTTCGTCTCTGTCAAGCAAAATGAATAAAAGATGTGTATACCCAATGTCTTATTTCTAAACATACAGTGACCACAACAAGTTCAGCCAGGGAAACGTACCTCTCGCTACGTATATTCTTGCAATGCCGAGCTAAGCCACTGCCAATTTTTTTCACTACGACACCATTAGGCAACCTCGTCCTTCCCTTCCTGAAAAATATCTCACCATCACCAAACCACGCATACTGCGAACCATCAATATAAATACACTCCTCACCAGAGGTGGGCATTTGACCTCAAAAATCTCGACCTCACGTCAACCTCAAAAAGAATTTGCCGACCTCGCTCAATTTCAACCTCATCAGTTGAGGTTGAAGTCTCCTTAGACGCCCTCACCTCACTTTTCCTGAGGCCACCGCTAACCTCACTTAACCTCACCTCAACCTCAAATTGTGAGGTTTAGGTCGGCTGCTCGACGTCAGAAAACAAACGAAAAACAAAACAAAAAGCGATTAAGAAGTATTTCAGTTAAAAACAATTCTGAGAATCCTGTGAGACGGGAAAGCCAAAATAATGATGGTATTATTTAATAAGGTGCGTACAGACACTATTGATGCGCACGTAATAGGAGAAGCTTATAATCTGGGATGAAACCTCAGAGAGCATATGGCCTGCGGGCAGGGGTGTCCCATACGCGGTTACCACCTGTACGTCGGTGAGTACTTTATATGTGTCAGTATTCGGCAACCTGTTTCGTGTATACTTGTTCGTATTGGAAGCCTCTCGCTCATTCACGCACGAACCGGGAATTGATAAACACAGACCTTCTACACCATCTACCAGAAATTGGAAGAGGGGGGGGGGGGGTAGGTGTTCACGATACTCTTTTCAGGCTTGAGAATAGTTACCGAATATAAAGAAACTGATCGTCGATGTACTTTCCAATGCGACGGTTATGCAGACGCATATCAGTATATTTCGATTTTCTAGCTCTATTCGGCATAGCGAGAATGCTCTTTTCAGTTCTCTGTATGTTGCCTTCGAAAACACTAAACAAGCTGCGACTGTAGTACACCAACAGATGCACGCTGTATTTTTTGTGTGTGTGTAAGCGAGCGGCTTCTTTTATTAATGCGAAAGCATTAGATGGCTCACTTTCAAGGCCATATCTGCAAAAAAGTGTCCGCAGGAAACGGCAGGTTGAAAGAGCGAACAAGCCATTCGCAAGTAATGTCTGCTTTGCCTCTGTTCGATTTTTTTTTACGCTGGCACTGTATGTCATGAACTGAACTGCATATCCTCTTTTATCTCAATTTCATCAACGTATCTATTTGCAGATCATTGTCTTAAAAGACACGCTGTCGTGTGCCTCGCCGAAAGGCTTCCGGACTCGCGTACAGCTAGGTGCAGGTAGTAAGATGGCCAATTAACTTCGGCATCAAACAACTAAATTTATTTTTACGTAGGTGTGAACCTAAAAAGGCGTAGATGTAGCGTGCGTCTAAGGTGTAAGGGGAATGCGTCTAAAGTATTCGTATAAGGTAGCGAAGCAATGCCTCAAAACGCACAACTGCAACAATCCAACGGCACCCCCACCTCACCACACCAGTGGCTTTAGTGCATTAATTTCCTCATTCGATTAAATGCTACTCCTACTTAATAGCCAGCTACAACTCAGGCATGCATCTTAAGGATACTGACCTTCTGCGGTTAAAACCGAATTTCAAAAATTGATTTCGGCGTACTTTCATCGTTTTCTTTTCTTTTTTAAACCGAAAAGTTCGACCCATACGTATAAAGTAGGGCACTGGCTGCGCGAATATATATTACCCAATGCCTGATTACAGACGCTGACAAACTATTCTGCCCGAGGTGTTTCATGCAAAGACAATTACAGCAGAGTGGAGCAATGGCTCTTTCCCCGGCAACGATTAGCGCGTTTTGTGCAGCACAAGCTTCCGAGAACAATTCATCCGTTCTTGAATTCAACGAGAGGGAAACAAAAGACGACATAAAAGGAAGGAGAAACGCTATAGACATTCGCCTTCTTCTTTCGAGCGGAAGTGTAATTACTGCCTAATGTTGCGAGCGGGCAAACGTCCTTCGAATAGATTCCGTGCGCCCTCTCGCTCTCAAGATAAAGAATGCAAATGGATTTTTCCCTGCTGCCGAGAGTAACTGGGGCGCGGACTGACTTAGCCACGCGCAACGTAGAAATTTGGAAAAAAGAAACAAAAATAAGAAAGATTATTAAGGAACTGGAGCGTGCCTAAAAACTGCGCGTAAAAAAACCATCTATCCGACCATGCGTAGAGAGGGAAAGGTTTTGTCGTCTTCAGGGGAAAAGAAATGAAAAATTAAATCGGGCCGCGACCATCTGAGCGTTGCTTTGATATCGTGCCGAGCCAAGTCAAGCCAAGCGTCGTTAGATGCATGTGTACGACTGTGTATCTAGGGCTGCGTCATCTGCAGCGTCTGGAGCCCATAAGAAAGCTTTAGAAAGCTATATAGCCCATATAGACAGACGTAAGCACACGCGCGGCGGATTTAGCTTTGCGCAGCGCGATTCCAGAACCCGAAACGACGGCGCAGTGTCGTAATGCAGTATAGCTTTATTTAAAAATATTCAGAAAAGTAGCATCCAAATGCGACCGCGACTCTTTACGGTCGCGTCTCTAATACATGTGCACAACGGAAGCATACAGCCCTGGGGTTCGGACTGAAATTCGATGAAATGAATTCAGCACGACGAGCTGTGCTTTTTTTGTTTTTACAGCTGCTTGGCCTCCGTTTTATGACCCTGTGATCGATACTTCACTCCCTCCTCATTTGTTGTCACTTTTATTTTTTTCGCTGTGCTTTGCATCTTTTTTTTCTCGAAATTGGGCCGCAAAATGAGCTTCAATGTAGGGATTATGGTGACAGAGATCTTCACGGCGCACATTAACATAATCTTCTCGCCACTTTAACGCACTGGAGAAAAACATGTATCTTGAACCGAGCTTATGGTACAGATTGTACGAAGGACTCTTCCATGAAGTGGGGTAGCTGCACCTTTCGTCACGTTCCCTGAAAAACGGCTGTCGCATTACGCGCGAAAAATTCCTAAAGATATCAAGGCACACCCGTTCGTTTGAACGAACATGGCTTTACGTTTACTGAAGCAAACAGTAAAATCACCGCTTTTATCCTAAACGAAGATATTTCTGTACAAGTCGCCAACTGTGGCCTGAGACAAGGGGATAAGTTTCTGTGTACAGTAGTTGTTTCTCGAATGATGCTGCCATGCTCCTTCATGGTTCGTTAGCCCCAGCTTTATTGTTATCGTTGACACCACCAGCAGAGTAAACGTATATATATCGTCCAATCGACGCGTACCTTAGTCTGGTACTCCAGTAAGGCATGAGGGCGGGAGTGTGGAATGGAGACATTCACATACGAGGCGCCTGTGCGGGAAGTTCTTTGTTCATCGTCCACAAAACGCGTACTATGGGGCCCGGCAACAAATTGGCAGCCATTAACTACCACTCGGTGTTTGCGTTTCGCTGTGTAAATGCACCAACAGTTGAAGTTACTGATTCACTTTATTTTTTTAGCCGTGTTTTAAAGAAAACTTTCTACATGCTTCAGTCAGGGCTATCTAGTGCACCTCCTTTCACTACGTAATAAATATGTCTCGTCTAAACTTTGATGATTTTTTTGCCTTTCGGGGGTAAAAGTAGAAAAACAATGTGTGTGTGTCTGTGTGTGTGTGTGCGCGCGCGCGCGCGTGCGTGCGTGCGTGTGTGTGTGGGCGCGTGTGCGGGGGTGTGCGCGCGTGCGTGGTGGTGCGTGCGGCGTGCGTGCGGCGGTGTGTGTGTGTGCGTGCGTGTGGGGGGTGGGGGGTGGGGGGGGGTGGAGGATGAGGTTGAGTCGACGCGCACGAGATATTTGCACACAGAGATATCATGGCTCATGACAATGTACAAAGAGCCCAGTAGTGTGCGAGCTATGCCACGAATTTCCACTTTCCAACGATAAGGACAAAGACGCTAGAAGTTTAAAAGTAGATTCATCTTTCTGTCAGCAGCGCAGCGACGCTAGACGCTCGGTAAATTGAGCGAGAGAGACGGTAACGGCCCTGCAAGGACACTACGCGTTATGCAGGGCCAACAGTTTCACTCGGGAGGCAGCGGTATGGCACGCGCATAAAAGGGAGATCTCTGCTGCGGCCGTGAGTTTTGGAAAGTCGAAAGCCACGCGGCTAACAGGGCTACTTTTTTTTTTGGGGGGGGGGGGGGGGCACGCTGCGAAGGAGAGGCTTTTTGGGGAGTGGAAAGGGAGCGCATAAGGGAGCGGTCGGACGGAATGGGCTGGCCGCGTCGTCGCCGCCGCGACCAGGCCGGCGCGCGATCGAAGGCCCGCAGGAGGCCGGCAGCCGGCAGCGTTTGCGCGCGCTCGCGAGCAATTTATCTGGATCAACTTGACACTTCGCGATTTCTCACGGGAAATGGCGTTATTCCGCCGCCGACTGCCACCAGCGCCCCGGCGACAACAGCGCGTTTTGGGAAGGGGGGCGCTTGCGCCCGCTAAGGACTCCGCAGGCGCTGTGGCCATTACTTTATTTTTGTTATTCTACATTCTTTTCCTTCTTTTCGATCAGGGAGCGTGGGAGCGAGCGCCAGTTGCCGCCGCCGTCGTGTTCGCTCGTGTTTGGCGCAAAATGGGGAGTGAGGGGAGGAGTGCGGCCGCACGTCCGAATATGACGTAGGGCACGTAGGGAACGAAGCGATGGGAGAAAAAGGAACGGGCGCCCCCTGATGGAACGCAAATGCGCCGTGTGCGAATAAAGAGGGTAGGCGCTGCTGCGCGCGGAATGGGGTATCAATCATGCGGGAGGAACAAATATGGCCTGGCTGCTGTGCTTTTGTTTTTGTCCTGTCTAGAACATGAGAGCGAAAGTCATTTTGTGATACTACGTCGCCCACTGTACCAAGCAATTTCCATGATAATAAAGAACAGTCAACGCTAATTAAGCTGATTAGCTTAGCCGCATGCTTGCTATGCTGCGGCGTGGAATCCAGTGCTGTTCTGGGCTATGCTTTGTTATGTATTTTAGAGCTATGCTATGCTATGCTATGCTATGCTGTGCTGCTGCTATGCTGTGCTGCGCTATGCTGTGCTATGCGTGCTTGCTGTGCTATGTTGCGCGCTGCTTTGCTTTGTTGATTTGTGTTGTACGTGATGTGCTTAATTATTCCATATGTTATGGCATGTGTTATACTGATCAAAGCAGCGCTGCGCTGTGCTTTGCGAAGCTGTGCCACATGTACTGCCCTTCAGCATGCGCAAAATTGCAGAAATGGAGCAGAACCTAGAAGGTGACCTTCAGAACTGCCACAGGTAACGAAATGCTAATCGTGTGCATTGCTGGACACCTTAAATTATTCCTAATGTCGACGACATAATCGCTGTCATGTTTCAAGTTTACATAGATTCGAACTGTATTGTTATCCCTTACCCGCCGCGTTGGCTCAGGGGCTAGGTCACGGGTCCGATCCCGGCCGCGGCGGCTGTATTCGATGGAGTAGAAATACAAAAACGGCCGTGTACTGTGCGATGTCGGCATGTGTTAAACAAACCAGGGTAATCGAAACTATTTCGGAGTCCTCGACAACGGGGTCTCTAATAGCTCAAATGTATTGCTTCGGGATGTTAAACCCCGCACTTTACACTTCATTACTATCCTATTTCTGAGATCCTGAGAGTGGTTTAAAAAGCAGAAAAAAAACACAATCACAAAAACCTAACATTGAAGATTGCTTACAGATTTAAGTGCTAATATCTAGTCTGGAATTTGGTTATTTAAAGCTGGCTTATTTGGAAATTATGATGTATTAGAATTGGCGCTTTGGTCCCATCGACCGAAGGGCATTAAAAACGCTTTCCTTATTTCGAACTCCGCATAATTCGAACGCATTTTGGTGTCCAAGTTTTACACATCGAGAGTTACATCTTTTCAAGGCTGGCTTTCTTAAAGAAAGGCATGTTTATTAGGGTTGTGCGAATATACGAAAGTTTTGAATAGCGAACCAAATATCATCTTATTCGTTTCGCTTAACAAATCAAAAACAGTGCATTTGCAATATCATCCTGATCGAACCAAATATGTTTTCAAGCTTTCTGATGGTTTTCGAATAATTGGTACGAATTTCGAATAAGGCTGGACGTAGTTTTCTTCCACCAATGTTTCAAAAATAGGGACCGCTCCGACTCCGCACAGCGCTCTGCCGCGATCGGGCAGCTCAGGAAGCAGGGTTGACGGCCACGACACTGTCCGTCCATGTGTAGACGTTCTTATTAATGCTCTTATGCGACCTCCAGGATTGGGCGATGCGGCAGCGCAGAGGCAGGTTTAGCACTTCATCTCGGAATCATTGACTCATACCTACTCAGATATTGCGCCTTAGTTTATTTCTTTTAGTCACCAGTATGAATAAGTAATTTTCTCGCATGTGTGACATGATGGTCAAAGAGTTAATAAACTGATTTCGTGTTTCATACCACCGAGTGGAAATCAGTGTTGCGTCTTTTGACAGCTATAGTTGTAGCTGCTTAGGGTTTAGCGTCGCCGCTAGCGATTAGCGGTGTGGCAAGACTACTGATTTTGTACGAATGTTAACACAAGTATTAAATATTCGAAAAAAATATTTGATTCGTTTTCGTTTCGGCTCTATATCGCTGTTCAATTCGTATTCGATTCAGTTCTATCACTATTCGATTTGTATTCGATTCAGTTATTAAAAATTCTATTCGCACGATACGAATCTTTTCTGGAGGCCAAAAGTAATTGTCGCAGGTTCTGAAGCTGACACAGGCAGCGTATAAGCGGATATTTCACTGACGTGTTATGCGTAATTACAATTGTTTGCGGCACCCCATGCTTTCGCAGGAATATTTCATCGCATGTGGCTTTTCCTACCTTAGAAAACAGCGCAGCCCACAGGACCAGGATCAGTTTCTTAATTCTAAAATACGTACCGACATATCCAGTTCTCTGCTTTGTTTTCAGTCGTGTTGTGTAGTCGAAAGTCATTCATTGATATAAACTGGAAGAAAACATTTATGTATAATACGTATAGATTGGGGATAGACAACTTCTTTCTTGTTCCGCCTCTATTCTGTTTTTATTGTATGCGTTGCCGCGTGATGAAGAGAGGTGGTTGTGGGTTTAAATTTGGTTTTGAATATTTCAGCTTTTATACTCGCCGGTAATAATTTTAATAATTGGTGAAATTTAACGCTACCTTTCGTTTTGCAAGGGCCGTTACAGGCGTTGAACCAGTAGCTTGAAAAAATGTTGGGCCATATGAACATGTGCACGGGACAGAGCGCATAGCCTAACGCGTTACAGTGTGACGTTACCAAATCTATGATGCATCAAGCCTTTAAAAGTGCCTACTAGGTGGCTCTCTCGTGAGCGTATCAAGCCGAGCTGCGCATGCACGAACGCAATTCGACTCGCTGCGGGGTGGATGATGATGACACCTCCTCCGTTGTGGTGTCGTCACTGGAGATGTCTTGTGGTCTCACCATTTCGGCGAAGTTACTATGGGCGGGCTCATTAGTTGAGGCTTGCTTGCTATAGTGCAGTGCACTACAACGACGCAGTGAGACTAGTGCCTAGGGCAGCGATGACAGTAGTGCATTAGTGTTGATTGGGACTATGTCGAAACGATAAGGTGCTCTCAGGAATGGTAGCGCTCCAAGGTTTGATTTGAATGCAACAGTTTTCAGTCCAATCAGTAAAAAAGCTAAAGGTCAGCTGACAAAGCTTATTCGGCACCTTTAACTTATTCGAAATTAAAACTACAAGAGAGTGGACAGATAATTGCTTGAGGTAAAGGAGAAACCTCGCCCATACCAGAGAGAGGGGACAAAAATTATTGCGGGACTCAAAAAAGAATGAAAAAGAAACCGTCCCTGCCTGTACCACAAAGAGAGGGGACAGAACATAGATGAGTCTAATTAGAGTGGAATCCCCGCAGACAGAAGCCAGGACAAACAGAGATTTTGCGCGCATTTCTGAGCAGTTGGCAACTCCAGATTGTATGCACGAAGCTGGATAAGAGACCGCCGCATAGTGCTATAATAAAGTTACATTTTTAGTTGGCTATATAGGTATATATGTATGCCGCGTTGGAGGTAGGAAGCAGGTCGATTCCGTTTATTGCGCAAACCTGCCGAGAGGAGATCTGCAGATGAGTTTGTTGTTATAGTGGGACCTTACGATATATGAAAACATTGCGTTCATAAACAACTTCCCGCTGAAAAATGCACTTGTCCAAAATTTCTGGGTAAGTTTCGTGTGTGAGGAGGCGGGGAGCTGTTTTGTAGATTAAGTGGCCGAAAAACAACTGCCTGATGTACCACAATTACGTTTTATTTTTCCTTTTCTCGCGTGCAAGAGCCGAACTTATACTTTCTGTGTAACCAAAATTATTTATTTGATCCGTTATCGTCCGCCCACGAACGAGAAGAATAAGCATTAACAAGTGCCGGTAGTAGCACACGTAAAGTCGGAAGCAAAAAAAAAAAACGCACTTGTGTGAACAGCATGACAGGTCCTTCCTTCTCACGAAATGAAACTGAGCAAGAGAAGTTGCCGTGCAATATCTCGTATCGTATTGCAGTTTATCCTCGCTGAGATGATTACTTGTGTCTCCGCAAAGACACGCCGCGGCTTACCTCAGTGACAGCGTCGTCGCCGGCTCGTCATCGGGTCAGGTGGGCCCGATTCGGGCCGCGGAATCTGGGTCACACTCAGTGTCATATCCCGACAGCTCTGGCGCTCACGCGCGCGCCCGAATTTACCTTCCCAGCTGAGGGGAAACCCTCCCTACTCTTCCCCAAAATGGCTCCTATGATGATCGGGGCGCCGGCCGTGGCGCCATCTGCCTTCTGCGGATGCAACTGCTCTCACTTTAAAAACGTTGACACCGGCAGTTTCCCTTTCTTGATTTCGGCCCTGTTTATTCCGCACAATAATTATGCATAAAAAATGCGAGACGTGTGCCCAGGGCTCCACACGGTTTTTTTTCCTTTCGCATAGGAATAGATTAGTTTTCACACACAAACCATAGTCAAATGGCTCTTGGCAGTTTTTGCTTTAGATATCATTGTGGTCTTAGGTTCTGATCTGATCTTCTGGTACTTTCTCAATAACCACAGATACAGGCCCTACCGTATAGTGACTCCCTGAGACAATGAAGCAAGTCATAGCCAGCTTGTTCTTTAAGTCGGCTCTCACAAAGTTGTGTCGAAATGCGGTGCACATTAGCTTTTACATTAAGGTGTACAAAGGGTGCGTTCAGAAGGCTTCATTTTGGCAGCGATCACAGCGGTTGTTGAAAACCTAATAAGAAGATAAAAGCTAAAACTCGGAGTTATTGGGTTTCGCGTCGGTGTAGTAGTAGTAGTAGTAGTAGTAGTAGTAGTAGTAGTAGTAGTAGTAGTAGTAGTAGTAGTAGTAGTAGTAGTAATAGTAGTAGTAGTAGTAGTAGTAGTAGTAGTAGTAGTAGTAGTAGTAGTGGTGGTAGTAGTAGTAGTAGTAGTAGTAGTAGTTCGGCGTAACCGTTGGATGGTTGCCATGGTAACCACCGAGAGGGTGTTTACCATGGAAAGAGGGGGGCATGACGAAATCAGAGGAATGCGTAACAGCAGGGTGGTTAACGTAGAAGGAAGGAAGGAGGAGTGTATGACGAAAGGGAAGGAATGTGTAACAGGAGGGTGGTGATCACCGGAACCATATGGAGGGTGCTTACCCTGGAAGCAGAAGGGCATGACTTGAGCGGAGGAATGCATAACAGAAGGGTGGTTACCATCGGAACCATCCAGGGGATGCTTACCGTGGGAAGAGGGTGGTTACCGAGGAAGGAGAGTGTTCAAGTGCAGAGTGCGTACCCGGTAGGTGACTGCTGCGGGAACCATCCGGATGGTGGTCACCGTGGAGGGAAGAGAGTGAGGAGTGCGCATACAGGGGGTGGCTGCCACGGGATGAACTCGGAGAGTGTCAACCGTGGAAGGAGTAGGGAGAGTAATACCTCAACAGCTATCGCTGATTCTCACTTTGGACATATATTAGTGTGGGCAGATAAAAAGAAAGAAAATAATGTTGCCCAGCCCGCACAGTAATAGCAGTCCTGTGAGTTTTTGTTTTTTTTGCATGCGCCGGCGCTTATTTTGAGTAATTTCTTAGCGGCACGTAATGCGCACATTCAATCTTTGCCTATATATGCGGTGTCGAGAAGGACAATAAATGTTAGTCGAAAGTTTGCACCTGTCCTGTCCACCTCGTCTACTGTGTTCTTCTTTTATATTTATGCAGTTTTCCTTTGAAAAAGAAGCTCTGGCAAGCTAGCTCAGCAGCACGTTCTGTTTAATTCATCTGTCCACTCGCTATAGGAATTAACAGGGTGCTGTGATTTTAGGTGACGCTACGATGGCAGTACCTGCGCTGAACCAATTGGCTCAACGCGGAAGCAGAGAAGCGCTCGATGGATTGGAGACTGGTTTACACGGCTGCACGCGAAGGCAGCCAAGGCGGCCTAAACACGAACGGTAAACGACTTACTTTTCGCAAGCTCACTATTAAGGCGAGAGCGTTAAGGAGCCGCAGAAAATACGACGCCGTTGACAGTGAGCGAAAAATTCACAAAAAAAAAACTACCACGGTTTAACTATGTTACACCGAATGGTGGCGTGATAGCTGTTCTTGCTTCTACTATGATTTGGCTGTTTCTTACCTCTTGGCTTGACTTGTTGCTTGCGTCTGCTATGTGTGTGTTTTGACTTGGATTAAGTCAAATTTGTAGACTACTATCGTATCGAGCACATTGAAATTAGCCCGGACATCGATTTTGGTCCAAATCGATGAAGGTCAAATTTTGAGTGTGGGGTGGGCCAATTTTTTTTTTTTGGGGGGGGGGGGCGGGGAGGGGTGGGATGGGCAACATTTTGGAAACAACCCAGGTCTAGCTTAGAGACACCATCGCATTGGCCATAGTCAAAATTTGCTTCGAAATCTTACTGAAGGCTGTTGCTATGAAATCGTTAAGTACGATGGTCACTTCAATATCATGTACACACACCGGACTGAAACTACAGTTTGGCATCAAGTAGATCTATCGCTCTGAAAGGGGGAAATAACATTGCAGTGGAGCGGCTATACCAGACATGAGAAAGTCTGCGCTACTTTTGAAAGACTGTTGGCGCATAACGTAATTGGTACCAGAATACTACGAATTTCAAAGGGTATTCACATCGTTGTTAATTTTAATCACACTGCATTAAATTGCTGTTCAGCTCTACGACAGTATACTTTCACTGCCGCCACGTAACGGTCACACTGAGAGCGATCCTGAGTTAAATCTACAAGCCATTCCCCGAGTCATGCAGTGAAGAAACTGTAGAGGAAACAATAAATCGTTTCATCGGGTTCCTAAGTGTGTGCGCCTCGAAAGTAACCTGCAAAAAAAAGGAGTTACTGTTTTCACTATTCAATATTCTACACGGAGGCTTTATGAAGCGAAGTAGTAGTTGGCTACTGTCTTAACTCTCAGCCACCTGAACATTTTATTTTTATTTTTATTTACGTTAATTTTTTTAATTGTATGTGCCTGTGCGCGACACTCAAGCACAACGGCAGCCCTTCCCAGCATGGAATAACAAGGCGCCGACGTCAAAGGCACCTTCACGTCTGCTCCGCCTTTTGCGGCATTCTAGCATCGAATTTTTGTCAGCGCAGAGCGTAAATCTGGCAGCTGTGCATAATTCATGGCGGTCGCCGGCTGGGGTCAGGCCGGGCGCCAGCTGCACACTTCTTACTTGTTCCGCTGCCTTAACGCTCAAGCTGTCGTTTCGCAACGCGTTAGTTTTTTTGTCTTCTTTTCCTTCGAAAACAGGAATTCTGGCGTGATGAGGAATTGCTCCGCAACACTTGTCGCGAACGTCAACGATTTAATGACGCGGAAAAGTTGCTGCTTCTACAAAAGCGAATTTTGACGTCGTCTTGAAAAAGGCCGGATTTTCTTTCTCTGTTACAGTTCGTCTGCGGTTCTGCTTCGCCAGATCGCGGCGGCTGTTTTGCAAGTATCTTTGTTATGGAGTTTACTCTCGGGTCGGTAAAAGACAACAATCTGTTTATTCGATTCTGTTCCATTCTTATCCTCCATGGAGACTGACCTATCCAAGTGGAAACGGAGACCTAGCGACGCCTAGCTAATGTAGAATGTCAAAGAGGAACAAAATTGAGATGAATCTTCATCTCAATTTTCAGCAATTCACCGCATCAGCAATTCAGCATTTCACCGCATCAGGCGACAAGACTGACCTATCCAAGTGGAAACTGAGACTTAGCGACGCCTAGCTAATGTAGAATGTCAAAGAGGAACAAAATTGACATGAATCATCATCTCTATTTTCGGCAATTCACCGCATCAGCAATTCAGCATTTCACCGCATCAGGTGACAAGACTGACATATCCAAGTGGAAACGGAGACCTAGCGACGCCTAGCTAATGTAGAATGTCAAAGAGGAACAAAATTGACATGAATCATCATCTTATTTTTCAGCAATTCACCGCATCAGCAATTCAGCATTTCACCGCATCAGGTGACAAGACTGACATATCCAAGTGGAAACGGAGACCTAGCGACGCCTAGCTAATGTAGAATGTCAAAGAGGAACAAAATTGAGATGAATCTTCATCTCAATTTTCAGCAATTCAGCATTTCACCGAATCAGGTGACTAGACAGACCTATCCAAGTGGAAACGGAGACCTAGCGACGCCTAGCTAATGTATAATGTCAAAGAGGAACAAAATTGACATGAATCATCATCTTAATTTTCAGCAATTCACCGCATCAGCAATTCAGCATTTCACCGCATCAGGTGACAGGACTGACCTATCCAAGTGGAAACGGAGACCTAGCGACGCCTAGCTAATGTAGAATGTCAAAGAGGAACAAAATTGACATGAATCATCATCTCTAATTTTCGGCAATTCACCGCATCAGCAATTCAGCATTTCACCGCATCAGGCGACAAGACTGACCTATCCAAGTGGAAGCGGAGACCTAGCGACGCCTAGCTAATGTAGAATGTCAAAGAGGAACAAAATTGACATGAATCATCATCTTAATTTTCAGCAATTCACCGCATCAGCAATTCAGCATTTCACCGCATCAGGTGACAAGACTGACATATCCAAGTGGAAACGGAGACCTAGCGACGCCTAGCTAATGTAGAATGTCAAAGAGGAACAAAATTGAGATGAATCTTCATCTCAATTTTCAGCAATTCAGCATTTCACCGCATCAGGTGACTAGACAGACCTATCCGAATGGAAACGGAGACCTAGCGACGCCTAGCTAATGTAGAATGTCAAAGAGGAACAAAATTGACATGAATCATCATCTTAATTTTCAGCAATTCACCGCATCAGCAATTCAGCATTTCACCGCATCAGGTGACAAGACTGACATATCCAAGTGGAAACGGAGACCTAGCGACGCCTAGCTAATGTAGAATGTCAAAGAGGAACAAAATTGAGATGAATCTCCATCTCAATTTTCAGCAATTCACCGCATCAGCAATTCAGCATTTCACCGCATCAGGTGACAAGACTGACCTATCCAAGTGGAAACTGAGACCTAGCGACGCCTAGCTGATGTAGAATGTCAAAGAGGAACAAAATTGACATGAATCATCATCTCAATTTTCAGCAATTCAGCATTTCACCGCATCAGGCGACAAGACTGACCTATCCAAGTGGAAGCGGAGACCTAGCGACGCCTAGCTAATGCTGAATGTCAAAGAGAAACAAAATTGAGATGAATCTTCATCTCAATTTTCAGCAATTCACCGCATCAGCAATTCAGCATTTCACCGCATCAGGTGACAAGACTGACCTATCCAAGTGGAAACTGAGACCTAGCGACGCCTAGCTGATGTAGAATGTCAAAGAGGAACAAAATTGAGATGAATCTTCATCTCAATTTTCAGCAATTCACCGCATCAGCAATTCAGATTTTCACCGCATCAGGTGACAAGACTGACCTATCCAAGTGGAAACTGAGACCTAGCGACGCCTAGCTGATGTAGAATGTCAAAGAGGAACAAAATTGACATGAATCATCATCTCAATTTTCAGCACTTCAGCATTTCACCGCATCAGGCGACAAGACTGACCTATCCAAGTGGAAGCGGAGACCTAGCGACGCCTAGCTAATGTAGAATGTCAAAGAGGAACAAAATTGACATGAATCATCATCTTAATTTTCAGCAATTCACCGCATCAGCAATTCAGCATTTCACCGCATCAGGTGACAAGACTGACATATCCAAGTGGAAACGGAGACCTAGCGACGCCTAGCTAATGTAGAATGTCAAAGAGGAACAAAATTGAGATGAATCTTCATCTCAATTTTCAGCAATTCAGCATTTCACCCCATCAGGTGACTAGACAGACCTATCCGAATGGAAACGGAGACCTAGCGACGCCTAGCTAATGTAGAATGTCAAAGAGGAACAAAATTGACATGAATCATCATCTTAATTTTCAGCAATTCACCGCATCAGCAATTCAGCATTTCACCGCATCAGGTGACAAGACTGACCTATCCAAGTGGAAACTGAGACCTAGCGACGCCTAGCTGATGTAGAATGTCAAAGAGGAACAAAATGGACATGAATCATCATCTCAATTTTCAGCAATTCAGCATTTCACTGCATCAGGCGACAAGACTGACCTATCCGAATGGAAACGGAGACCTAGCGACGCCTAGCTAATGTAGAATGTCAAAGAGGAACAAAATTGACATGAATCATCATCTTAATTTTCAGCAATTCAGCATTTCACCGCATCAGGTGACAAGACTGACCTATCCAAGTGGAAACTGAGACCTAGCGACGCCTAGCTGATGTAGAATGTCAAAGAGGAACAAAATTGACATGAATCATCATCTCAATTTTCAGCAATTCAGCATTTCACCGCATCAGGTGACAAGACTGACATATCCAAGTGGAAACGGAGACCTAGCGACGCCTAGCTAATGCAGAATGTCAAAGAGAAACAAAATTGAGATGAATCTTCATCTCAATTTTCAGCAATTCACCGCATCAGCAATTCAGCATTTCACCGCATCAGGTGACAAGACTGACCTATCCAAGTGTAAACTGAGACCTAGCGACGCCTAGTTGATGTAGAATGTCAAAGAGGAACAAAATTGACATGAATCATCATCTCAATTTTCAGCAATTCAGCATTTCACCGCATCAGGCGACAAGACTGACCTATCCAAGTGGAAGCGGAGACCTAGCGACGCCTAGCTAATGTAGAATGTCAAAGAGGAACAAAATTGACATGAATCATCATCTTAATTTTCAGCAATTCACCGCATCAGCAATTCAGCATTTCACCGCATCAGGTGACAAGACTGACATATCCAAGTGGAAACGGAGACCTAGCGACGCCTAGCTAATGTAGAATGTCAAAGAGGAACAAAATTGAGATGAATCTTCATCTCAATTTTCAGCAATTCAGCATTTCACCGCATCAGGTGACTAGACAGACCTATCCGAATGGAAACGGAGACCTAGCGACGCCTAGCTAATGTAGAATGTCAAAGAGGAACAAAATTGACATGAATCATCATCTTAATTTTCAGCAATTCACCGCATCAGCAATTCAGCATTTCACCGCATCAGGTGACAAGACTGACATATCCAAGTGGAAACGGAGACCTAGCGACGCCTAGCTAATGTAGAATGTCAAAGAGGAACAAAATTGAGATGAATCTCCATCTCAATTTTCAGCAATTCACCGCATCAGCAATTCAGCATTTCACCGCATCAGGTGACAAGACTGACCTATCCAAGTGGAAACGAAGACCTAGCGACGCCTAGCTAATGTATAATGACAAAGAGGAACAAAATTTACATGAATCATCATCGTAATTTTCAGCAATTCACCGCAATCAGCAATTCAGCATTTCACCGCATCAGGTGACAAGTTAACAGCTGACATTTGTAACATTTGCACAAAGTCTAGACTAATCGAGCTTTATCGCTTTCATATGTATCGATAGCGTAGAGAAGGGTAGTTGACTCTTCGAAACTGGAAAGAAAGGGGAAAGAGATGTGGGGAGAAGGGAAAGAGGTTATATGAAGGTATGCGTCCATGGTACTAAATACACTTTTCAGTCTGTGGACAGAAGATGAGAAGAGCCAACTTTCCGAATTGTTTATTCACAAATGGTACACAGGTTGGAATGTGACGGTAGGTCGTCGTCATCCGATTAGTTACAGGCAGTGCCGCTTCTCAAACACCCATGTAGTTAACTCTTTGATTTATGTGGCAACCCCACAAACGTTCGTTTGTATTTTTTTATGCTTAACATGACTGGTACAGTAGCGTGAAGCGACAGAGATTGCCAACGGTAGAGTGTGTCACGAAGGTTGAATAATCTCCACAACAGCGCCTTAAGATGGCCGAAGACTGGAATGTACGTCTGGAAATTAATTTTTACTACCTACTTCAAAACATGCTCGCGATGCACATGAAACGAAATACAATTACAACAAGTGCAGGTACAGATGAGGTATGCATGAAGACGTGTTACGTGTTCTGCGTTAACTGAAAAAAAAGTTAGATGTTGTTAAATTTTAACGTAAAGTTGAAATAGAGTGGGAACAATATCCTTCGTGCACCAAATGCATCTTCAACATGAATTGTATTGGGGATATATCTTTTGTAAACACATTATTTACATTTCTCAAACAGACACAGATACAGTATACAAGAGGGAATGATGTGGGCGTAAATTATAAACATTCGCAAACTCCGCTTTCACATAAGCTGGAGGAAACAATAATCAGGCAAACGCAAAACACTAGAAAAATAAGCGCTCAGAATCGCCTATGTGACTTGGGCCCTTATATTGTTCTGAATCTTTCTTTTTTTTCATTAACGTGGCAGCTGGGTGGCTGTTTTCACACGGCACGACGTCTTCACACGCAAAAATAAATAATCAAAGCTATGAAACGGACGGGACACATAGGCTTTCTGCAAAGTTCAGGCGTCTAGGCTACTGAAGCGTGAAGCACCGACTGCACAATAAAAGGCATTGTGTGGTTGGACAGCAGTGAGAAGCTTTAAATATAGGTTAGAATAAATGTGCTTTTTCCTCTTTGTCAACTACTTTCCAAAAATACTTTGGCAGCCCAAAACAGAACGGCTGGCGGTTTTGTACAAGCTGAGCACGGCGTCTATCACTAAGGTTGAGAAAGCGGCTTCCGGTCGGGCTGTCTAAAAGAAAACAAGATGTGTTCAGGCACACAAGTTATAATGCACTTTTTTTTTCAACCACAGCTTAATAAAGAAGGAAAAGATCGCGGCTTTCCATTTTCAGAACCGTGAAGACCAGGGCTTCGGAGTAGCGAGGTATACAACGCTGCAACGCTCACAAATATCAGTGTCATAATATATTTGGACGTCGCTAGGGCAAACTCGTCGAAGACTTACAGAAGGACGCAAAAAACTTGTCAAAGCTAGCTTTCTTTCCGTTCTGTCTTGTTGGGGTTAATAAACAAAAAAGCATTCTGTAAATATTGCACAGCTCGAAAAATCTCTGAATTGGCGATAAAAGATAAATCAGGTCACGGAACATTTTCTGTCTCCACGCGTTCATAGTGAAGTCTCAACGGCAGTTCGGCATGGACGTTATAGCCTGTCTTACCAAATTCGTGCAGTAGATGTTAACGTAGAAATGACATCGTCTTATCGCTGGCCAATGACGATTACCATTGCAACAATCATGAAGCTGCGCAGCTTTTGCAGGACAGAGTAAAAGTATGTTTCATGGGTTACGACAGTATCATCTTGATGGTTCACTGGTTCGCACTGGGTCGTCGGACGCATTCAACGACAAATACACAAAAGCAATAAATAAAATTACACTTTTATCTTAGCCGTTATAAAGGCCGAGAATCGATAAAATAAAACAAGTTAAAATAAAGTAATTAAAACAAACAACAACATCAACAAAAAATTTTGCACTATACTATGGAACTGATGGACGACTTTAAGGGCTTACGTTACCTGTGTGTTCAAGGCAAAGCGCCTTTGGCGGAATCGACTATAAACGCCAAAATTTCAACGTTCAAAAAAAGGAACACGGCTCTGGTGTGCCTTGCTTCAGATGATAGCTACCCAGTCTTCTTGCCACGATAGCTTCCTAGATGATCGTGGGTAATTATGCCGACATATACATAAATAGGACTGTGCAGAGATAAAAAGTATAGAATTTAGAAAACGTGCGTCTTTTCATGCGACTTTTTTTTGTGATTGCCTGCAGCCGTGTAATGCCGAGGACAAATCAGTTAATCTAGAACGGTACCGTACAAATGAAAGAGCAATAATAGGAGGAATTCAGCTGGCGCAGCTTAAAGGAATTGGGCAGTTAGTGTCAGTTTTAGCAACTCTCATCATGCGCCAAAAGTGAAAATCAATGGTGAGATTTTTTTTAAATTTCCATTCTGTTAAATCGTCTGGTCATTCTCATTTATGTTTTAATTGCCCGTGATAACACACGTAGTGGAATGTTCCCAAGCTTGATTTGTACGCAATCTGTCTGGCTAAACAACGAAACACCAGTTCTTAATCGCGCATAAGATAAACCTAACTCGACCAAACATTTTCAAATTCCTTGTTTTGCTTGACTAGAATATTAGTAGCTGTGCTTTTTACTGCCGTAAATCCTGAGCGCAGCAATTAACCCAGCAGATAAAGGATTCGTTGCTAGCATCCGCGCTTGTCAGTATTTACATATTTATTTTGTTGCTGGCCCGTCATTGTAGGTTTCCTATTCCCATCCGTGTTAGGCGCTGTCTGCTACGTTCAGAAAAACAAAGCGATTGAAAGTTTCACTTGGTTTAGAGCTGCGCCTGTTATATTGCTAAAACAGTGTGTCCTTACAGCATTATTCATCAAGAAATGGCGTCAGAGAAACCGGGTACCGTTTTGATTGGGTTGACAGCGCCGGTCGTACATCAGAGCTAATTGTAACTCGTCAGCAGCGTCTTTGTATCGTATCTTTTATCGGACGGCGAGGAGTGTGGTGTTTGTCAGTTTTATATCAAGGAGAAAAGAGCCAATGATGCATGCTGTAATGAAACACACAAAATTTTTCAAACACGGCTCTCAAACAGAGAACTAATACTGTACTTTGTTAGCTTTTAATAATTTATTTTTTGCGCCTTCATTGTTAAAGCCAGTGCGGCTGGGGTAACTATCACTACATTAAATTCGGCCAAAGTGATGTCTTCTCGCATTCTGGCAAAATAAATAATTGGTCAGTTGATAACAAGCACCATTACAATTTACGCGCCCTTTTAGGGGAATTAGGCAGCGCATCTTTTCCAACTTTTGTGCCGGGCCGAACTGACGCAATATAACAATTACTGCGGTCTCACCTGAGGTAATTCTAGTGCCTCGTTTGTTAAGTGATGTTCAGCTTTGTACCATACGGTACATCAGGGGCTGAAATAATAAGCACTGACATATATGTTGGTCTGTGTATATTAACGTCGATTGAAAAGCGAGAACTTTCAACGTATAGCTTGCTCATAGTTTTCGTTAATTTCTGAAACAATCTTAGTAAAAAATGTGTGCGACGTAGTGTTTCAGCTATTCATGCGCAAATATAAACCTTATATAGTAGTTGCGCCCGCTCTGTCCTTTAATTTATGTAGTTAAATGCGCAAGATTTATTTTCCTGCGGCCCGAAGTCTTTGTACGGGGAGACCGTGCAGAAACGCCTAAATTTCCGCAATGTAGAAAGTAAAACAAACAGTTACGTATGTTCTTTTTGGTGCGTTTACGGAGACAGCAGATTTGTCAAATACGTGTGTCCGGAAAGCACGTGTTTGCTGCTGATACCATGCGACATATATCCGGATTGTGTGTGTTCGATCTTTCATCAGAATGTACTTTTTCCTTCCGCTCGAGGAGCAGCACAAAAGGCCATAATCCGCCTAACGGGGGCCAGATCCAGGGCCAGAGAGAATGTGCGGAAAAGAGGTTCTAATAGTACAAGAAAAAAATAATTTTGCAATGTTAGCTCAAGGGCTCGCAAAGGCTAAGAACGAAAGACCGAGGCCCAGGCACTCGGTCACCGCTTTTATTATTCGGAAGAATAAAAACTAGAATCTGCACGTGTTTGAATTATTTACTGGTTGTAGTCGCTATTTGGATGTCTTCAGTTTTTTGGCATGCATATACGAACTAAGGTTGTTTTCCGAATATAAAGAAAGCTGCGATTCAACGCCTCCTCCCTCCGTTATTTTTTGCCGCTACTTTTTCTACGCTCGTTGTCGCTAATACCCGTGAGCAAGCTATTCCAACAAAGCAGACGCCCTTCTTTCTAGCCGAAAAAAAAAAACATTTCTACTCCCTAAAGCGGACAAGCAGGCCCGTTGGTCCCAAAGATTAAACGCGCCCCTAGTTTCTAAAGGCTAGAGCCGAAAAAAAAAAACTTCTAATTCTATACCATCCGTGTTTGATATAAAAGTAAATTATTCTATTAGTAATATGCAACGCTACGCCATGTAAAGAAAAATGTTCAGTTCCCTATTTCGTCATTAGGAGTACTACATTTTTTTTTCACAGCTCCCATATCTGTAAAGTTCCAAAGAAAGCGGCTAGGGGGGGAAAAGCGAAAATCAGTTTCAAGCTTCTTTTTATTCAGTTATAGTTTAGCTCTGTGTCAAGAACGTGACTTTTCTTGAGCTCAACTCTCCTCCTCTCCTTGTCTATTTCATTCCGTTTTACCGACTCGCTCCGCAATGTGTAAAGTACGTTGCTAACCGGGCATTAAGTTTGCCTTTCTTTCCTTCCCTCTCGCTCGCTGTTAGCACTAATGATGCTTTGTTTTCATTTTTATTCCTAGATTAACGTATAGATGTAAGTAGCACTAAAATGACGCCGCTTTAGGGCCCTTGTTGACTCTATTTTCTGCAGGTTATCATGAAAACGAAGGGATATTGGAGATGTAGGAGCGAGGATGAGAAGAAAATAGCAAAGAGGCAAGAAGGGAGGGTGTGTGTGGTTATATTAGCAGAAAATTAGATCTTTTAATTCGCCCTTTAGAAACCATTGCGCATGAAAAAGAAGGATGAGGGTTAAGACCCTCAATAATCACAAAATATGTCCCATGTGGGAGCTGTCTGGGATCTTCGCAGTGCAGCTCCGATTTTGTTTTCCTTCAACTCCCGTACCATCTACGTTGTTTTGCTCGGCGGAATGTGTTTTCCTCATAAACTAGTGAAGTAATGGGACCGTTGTGGTGGTGTTAAAACCACTCAGTGTAACAAGAAAAAAGTTGTACATCTCTTCATTATTTTATTTTTATAATTTAAATTTCTTGGTTCAGTCGTGTTTTTGCCCCTATTTTCGGACCACGACCAGGATGCAGTTAAAGCCCTTGAGTGATTCCAGAGAATGGCTGTTTGCAGCTTGCGGTTATGAATTCCGGTGAGCCCGCGCCTTTCCTGTTAGGAAACGATAATAATGGAGCTCCAACGCCAAGTACTACTGATACTACGCTCTACTTGAATGATGAAGCTATAAGCTAAGACTTCAAACTTCCCTCGCTGAGGTACACAAACGTACAAAGTTTCAAAATGTACCAAAGGACGCATGAACACAGATGTTTAGACATTTGCAATGTAGAATAAGTGTTAAAAAGACGGTGAGTACAGTACAAAGCACCCACTTTTGCTCACACCGTGGCACACAATAGCGTCCCTGCCAAAACACGTGGAAATCAAAAGGACGGATGTCTCGAAAAACATTGCACTCGCACACAGATTAATGGTAAAAGCGGCCGTCTGGGCACGACACAATCTTGCCTGCTTGCTTGTAGATTCCTTGTCCGGTTGCAGGCCTAACGATTACGGCACTCAAGAATGTTTAAAAAACATATCATATTTTAGGCATGGAATATTGTCAGTGTGCTGGCAAATTTTTCAGACACTTAACAGTGCGGGTACAGTTTTTGTGAAGAGTAAGCAGCCACTGTACGAATGACCAGAACTGACGACCGACCAGTTTGTTTTCTGCAACTTCTCTAGCACAGCGATTTTCGAGGGAGGAGAAGGACTTTAATGAAACAGGAGAGGTCTGCCTGGTTGTTGGTCGATCAGACTGTTCTTCGCATATTACTGAACCTAGACAGGCAGTTTAGAGCTCACCACGTTCAACGCACAAAAAATTATTGAGTTGTGCTTTCTTCTGCAGCAGTTAACTCTGCGTCAAAGCAGCACTTTTTGTATTGTTCCCATAAATATTCGCCACTGTGCTCTCATCTACACTTAAGGTAGTGTGCGGAGGTTGCTGCGTTGTGTAGCAGTTCTTCTCCCATCCATTAATTTTTCTTCCTTTCTTGAGTAAGGCCGCAGACAAAGGACCGAAATCAACTTTCTTTTCCTCCTTCTTTTTTTCATTCTATCATCGCTTGCAACCGCCGGTGACGTCACAGCAACTCCGTTCGCCGCGGTCTCGATATTAAAAGCTGGCCGAACCAATGGCAGATGGGCATAACACAGAATCGAAAAAAAAAAGTCGTTATACAAAAAAACAGTCCCAATGTTTTCATTCGCCAAAGCCTCTAGGATGTTCTTTTCTTTTCAGCATGCAAAAAGCACTTCGTGAGAAAAAAGAGCAGTAAAAATAACTAGCCTGAACTAGAATATCAATAACACGAATACGGGTTACCCATAAACACTACTACTTGCACTTCATGAATCGCAGTGACTGCAGGCAATGGCAACACGTTTGCGGCTAATAGGGCAGTGGTAAGACAGCCTTGAGGGCGCTCTCCTCGTCTCGCCCGTGACAGCAGTCCAAGCTTCGTTTGATTCTCTGGAACTCATTGCCGACGCTGCCCGCTGGCGGTCTTTGTCAGGTGCAAATTCCTGAAACAAAAAGCAGTGCTTCAGTGAAGAAAAGCGGCTCCCACAAAAGGGGAGTCCAAAGTCAACAAGCCTTTGCTTGAAGCATCGTCCCCTAGCTGGATTGCAGCTGTCGATAAGCTTGCCAATCAGGATGGACCGATGAGGCAAGAGCTGTTATCGTGATTTGCTCTTGTTCTAGGTAACCACGACAGTCTATCAAAAGATAGATAAGAGATGATCAAATTGGTTCAAACAAACATGAAACAATTTGTTAAATCAGAGGGTGTTTTAACAAAAGTGTTCTCGCGTAAACAATCTTCGGGATTAGCGGGCGACCTGAAACTGCCAATTCCCGATAGCCGAATAGAACGGCTCCGACTAATTGTCAACCAGGCAGACCTTTCCTGTTCCATTAAAGTCCCTCCCTCCTCCTCCGACTAATCGTGGGCTCCTCTTTCATGCAAGCGAAGTATCGTGAATACAGCCAAACATGATTTCGAAGGTATCGAATAAAATTACCTGCGTGCACATTACATTTTTCTTTCTGTGTGCCTTCTGCTGCGCTGCCTTCAAAATCATGTCTAGCGGATAAGAACTCCCGAATTGACGTTCCTGTGAATGCGACTTTTGCCCAAGAAATTAACGTCGTTTTCAACCACAAAAAAAAAATACAATTTGTACTGATTTACTTCAATGGGTCTAAGTTTTCTGAATACCGTGTGGAAAATCCTTGCAATGGGCAGGGTACGGACACCAGGTGGAGTGTTGACGACTGAGCTAATTCTTAGTAAAAGAAAGTAAAAACTGTCCGAAAATGATACGGCTTCTGAAGAGAGAGACAATATGAGAGGATATGCTACTTACCATTTACTCCAAACGCTCCGCTTGCTCGTTAAGTGTAATGTACCGAGGTTAAGCATTAATTGTTGTCATTTCAAACTCGACAACGCTCCGCAGAGTAAAGCCCGTGCAGAATATCTGCGCGCACACAATTCCAACGATTCGCATAAAAAGTTTTTTTTTCTCTCTTTTTGGCTCACGTATCAAGCGTCGATACTAATTGCCTCCTCTCAGTGGCGTTGTCGTGCTTTTAATTTTTCTTGATGTGGTGCACAGGAGGGGGCGGGGCCGTGTTTAATTTATCTGGCACGGTTAACAAAGAAGCAGAAACAGAGAACTAATAGAGAAGGCTACGTGGGGAACGGTGGCAACTAAACTTCACGCCGCGTTTTTGCCATTGAACACCTCTAGACGCCACCACGTCCCATATCGCATCGCGCCAAGAGCTTTTGCAATTTAGGCAGACCACAAACTTCAATATAAAACGAAATATATATATAAGACGAAATATATAATACAGTGTATAAGACAAATACAATATACAATATAATACAATATACAAGACAATATATAAGACGAAACAAGGACATATCAGAGAGCTCTGAGTTCTCGCCGGATTACTTCACCATCCACCTCAGTTCGTTACACGAAAGAAGGTGGATATTATAACACGAGTGCAAACTAAGCTCCCACCTGACTCTTGACTGTCCCCACAATATACAGAGCCTATGCTCAAAACACCGCAGCGTCACCGGTGTGGCGAATGTCCATCTAACAAGCTCATTTCATGGAGGTGTCCCTCAACACAAAATCTCATATAAGCACCTCCATACTCCGTGCACGGATTCGTGAACATAACGGTCTTGCCGACTTCCTCAGCCGACTAAAGAGAACAGCTATGCGTCTTTTTCACTTAAACCGCATACCCAGATATTCTGGACAAGCGTGTTTTTCAACAGGAAATAGTTCATGAACGAATTTTTATACATATCGTAAGGGTTTCGCTATAACAATCAATGTATCCGTAATCTCCCTTCAGCAGGCTTGCATTTTTTCCCTATTAACTTTTTTGCTCTCGTAAAAAACGTTCCCCTTTGGCTTTCTATGGCAGTTTTAACTACTCGATGCTGAGCGCCAAACTTTAAAATAAAGATTTTGCTTCACACCGGAAGAATCTATCGTTACCTTAAATATTTCCATAACAAACTTTAAAATAAAGATTTTGCTACACATCGGATGAATCTATCGTTACCTTAAATATTTCCATAACAGTCCCTTACAATATTCCACAGTTGCTTCACAATTAAAATTATGTTCAAGAATCGTCGGCTTGGTGAAAAACGTTGTTGCTTCAGGCGGTTAGTGGCGTACATATCCACACTAGAGGATTGGCCAAGAATCGTGAGGAATAGGGAGGCTAATCGGCCAGTCATGATTCTGATCAGGGGAAAAAAAGGAAAAGGTATAGACGACAATGAGTGAGGTTTAGCACCACCAGGTGGGGCTGTTAAAATGAGGGGGGTGGTAAACGTCCTCCGCGGATTAGAATTGATGAGAACAAAGTTTATCTTTTTCTTTCTTGCAAGATACGCAGGTGCTCATAGTGTGCAAAGTAAAAATTACAATCGCACAATAAACGCGAACGCCAATAATGAAAGCACCGACCGGACAGATTATACTTACGTAGGCGGTAAATGATCACTCTGTTCGAGGTCAGCCATTGAGAATGGTGAGCGTTACACTGCCGTGGCACCTGTAATGGAACAAGCAATGCAGTGCAGTTTAGTGCTTGTGCAGTGTCGTTTAGCGCGTTTAATGCATGCTATGTTTTGTTCGTGTGTGCACAAATGTTGCTGTTGCAGCACGAAAATATATGTCGCTGAATTAATTCGAAGATTTTCTTTTCGCATAACCAATAGACGCTTTAAATCTCACGCCTTAACGGGAAGATTAAACTGAGAAAAAGAATATTTCATGAAAGATGATCCAGGGTTTCTGCGGCTATCATAGATATAGGCCAAGAAATTATCACGTACTGATGGCCCTGCAATAGAGTTTTCTTCACGTTCATTTTTTTTAATAAACACTTATTGTTATTTTCATGCGCCTTTCATTCGTACCCTGAGAAGCGTAGGGCGCGCTTTGTGACGTTTTTTTTATATGAAAAAAAGAAAATGGAGTTGAAGGGCAGAATAATCTTAATGCTATTTTTGGCAAGTAGAGCACTTATCTGATCGTTCAACTAAATTTCATTTTGAGATATCGCCATATTACGAGCAATTCAGTCATGCAAGCTCAGGCTTAACATTGAATATCTTGAATTCTTTTACTCGAAACAGAGCTCGGTACTCTAAGAATACAAACTGTTCTCTGCTGTTCCCTCTCTAAATAACTGGGTTTCAGAAGTTTTCGAGGGATGGAGTGCGCCGTTCATGGTCTGCGCAGAGTTGACAGAAATGGCTATGAGCAACTTGGTGCGCTGAATGTAGCAGCGATATTCGCTGAATAGCGCTGTAACTATGCATGAAAGAAACCTGTTGGGTGCAGGAGACCGTGGTGGCTCACCTTTGGAATGGCTGTCCAAGATGGGACTGCCGTTGGTGGACGCCAAGGGTGCGTATTTCTTCTTGTTCGCCGGAGAGTCAACCGGCACCGTCTCCATGACAAACTCCTCGGATTTGTCTGCGAGGTAAGCGTGGCCGTGTAATGAAAAATTCAGTTTATGCCCGCAAAAATAAAAAAGAGCTTCATATGAACGTGATGCGGTTAAAAAGCGCCTGAGTAAATAAATAAGTTTAAGCCCTACAAAAAAAAATAGTAGGGTTCTAACGTAGTTAAGCTGAGTAGACGTGCGAAACCATGTGTTTAGCCTAGTCGGCTTATGGTTTTGCTTTGCTGGGTCGTCGGCACGTCTGGCGACGATATTAGGCTCAGGTTAAGTTCTGATCGAGATTAAGCTGATCTGATCTGTTCGCGCCGCAGATTGAAGTTGATGAAGACGACGATGTGCAATGCACAGCGCGAGAGTGTGTTGTAGTTTAACTCGAGGCGTGATCGGCTGCGGCGATAGCACAGTGCTCTCGTGCAGTGGCCAGTGGAGCTAATCTGTTTATTTCCGCATGGGCTGTTGCAATGCTAGGTTTCGCCAAGGTCACCTTCAAGGTCAAGCTTCACACAAACTCGGTTAGCCGGTTAGACCTCGTGAAGTAGTGTTTTCTCACTAAAATGAGTATAGGGAACGCGGGAGCAAAAATTACTAATGCACGAAGGCTTAGGACGCATGTTCAATTATCCCGCATTGCTTAGTTATATTCGCAAAACGTTGCAACGAATTATTTTTGCTAAACTTGGGAGGCTTTTAGGTAGCTAAGATACGATTCGTATCATTCGATCATGAGGCGATTGTGGCCAGCTACTTCACATGGCGACTGCCGGGCTGAGGGCAGATGCGATCGGCCCATCCTTCCAAAGGTGTTGGGATGGGAGTTGCTTACGATTTGGAATGTCGTGATTGTAGCGGGATCTGCACGCGTTGTACAGCGGGCACCGGGACCAGAAGCAGCAGATGATCACCAAGATGGTGAGCGCGAAGCAGGTCAGCGTCACCGACACGGCGATAGCTGTCGCCAAGCTGGGAAAACAAGATGGCGATATTATTATGCACGGCTGGAGCATGTACCAGCCCATCGTTAGACAAGATCACGAGATCCAAATAAAATAGGGTAAATCAAGTGCTCTGAAAATATACGCCTTGAGGAGGCTCGATTTAAAGGACTCCAGAAAAGAAGCACTGATGGAGGAATTAAGCTGTGATAAGCCTTTCGGCGCGGTATCAGTTATGCAACATCACTAGGCTTTAGTTCCCCTCTACTTTAGTTCCACATAAGCAGCGTCAAGCTGAAAAACAACCTGATTTGACACTTCTCTTCAACCTTAAGTTAATTTTACCTCTCCTGCTGGAAACAGCGCAAGAACTTCCTGTTTACTGAAATTATTGTATCCCTTGATTGGTTACATTGACTACAGTGCTTACTCGAATGTCAAGCACAAAAACCCGGCATGCAAAACTCTTTTTGTTCGGCCATAACCAGCAAGCAGCCGTAGAGATGCAGAGGTGGACTCATTTCCTTCTACAGAAATTCCCAGACGTGTTAGGCTGGTATGGAAACTTAATTCGCAGCGTTTCTTCGAGGATTGGCGCGAGAAGAGTCGTATTGTTGTGGCCGAAGCCATGGTGGATGAAGTGAAGTACGGCCTGCTTACCTTCTAGGTAATATTGAGAAACTCTATTGCAAACAGAAGGAAAAGAAGTATGAAGGACAACACAGAGGTCAAGTAGGAAGAAAATAATAAAACGATGATGATGATAATCATCATACCCAACTATTCTGAACAAATGCATTGTGAACGAGAAAGAGTTTATGAAATGAACGCAATTTTTGTTCAAATATTGTGATATTTCACTCCAACAATCAATACATTGGCAGACCTCCCGTCGAAAGGCTTGCATTTTTTTTTTACTATTAACGCTTTTGCGATCGTCAAAAGCATTCCCCTTTGGTTTTCTATAGCAGTCTTAACTGCTTCATGCGAGCGATGGAAGAAACTGTAAAAGAAAGGTTTTTTGCTTCACATCGGAAGAATGGTAAAGGAAAGGTTTTGCTACGTATCGGAAGATTGCAGCATTATCTTCAATATTTCCATAAAAGTACCTTACAATTTTCTAATATATCACAACTTTTGTCCAAAAATGTTGGACATGATGATGATGGTGGTGGTGACGTAGCACGTGGTCACTCACGCATTGTCGATCTCGTAGAACCACCGGTCAGGCGGGCAGCACTTGGACTCCTCTTGCATGCAACACTCGGTGTAGTCCTCCGGGAAGTAGATGCCGGGGCAGTGGTAAAAGTAGCGCTTCCAGGATCCGTTCCGGATACCCGTGCTATCCGTGACAGTCTCCTGCTCCAGGTGGCTCACGCATGTCTTGGCCGCTGCACACGAAGCACAGAGCGGCAGCTCTAGTAAGATAACATAAACAGCGAGCGGTCCGTGAAGCACCAATACTGCACAGAACTCGAACTGCGAATCTGAAAAGGCGAGCCAGGCGCTTATTTCTACATTGAACAATGGGTACTTCAGTTACGCTGATCATCGTGTTTTTTAGAAGCGTTTGTCTTTGCTCCTAGCGCCAAGTTATTAGAGTTGAACGTCGTTATATAACGAAGTTGAAGGGGCCCGGCGATTGCTTCGTTATTGCTTCCTTATAGCTCGGCGATTGCTTCATTATAGCTAGCGTTCACCGAGCCTCCAAGTAGAATCTTCATTATTTCGTTATATTCATTATTTCGTTATAAACGGTTTGTTATAACGAGGTTCGACTGTATTTAGTTTTATTTAGCCCTAACAATTGGTTCCGTAGCGGTTCTCTGCTTTGGTACTTACTCATGCATGAACGTGTGTTCCACTCTTTATGTGACACAATATAGTGCAACAAGAACAGATTTATTATATATGATAGAATTAGAGAGCTCGAGCAAGTGCTTGAACATTTAAGACTGCATTCGTTTCAACCCTGTATTTACGAACAACTGTCTTGTGTCCTTAAAGACAGAACACTGAGGCCTAATTCTTACTGTGATAGATAGGGTTTTTAAAATATTGGAACACATTTTATTAGATTCCCCAGCTTGCACTGACGACACAGCCTGCTACCGACCTAACATACAGGTTATTCCAGGTCACCCTGTGCTTGTTTTGGTTTCAATGACTGTTGGCTTCCTTCATATGTATGTCATAACGAGCCCCTCATTACCCTACCCTTGTCTGCACAGTAGAGATTGTTATTTAAGCGCCACTGACACCACACAGCAATTACTGCTTCATGTCCTGACGTTGCGAAGAATGTCCACCTGGCCTTGTGCAAATAATTCGGCGGAATATCGCGGAAGCCGGGCATGCGTAAAACAGCAAGCCTATTAGCACACCCAGCGGCCCACCTGATCGTTACAGCTGTATGAAATGATTTGATGCTGATAAGTCACGCGCGTCAGTGAAACACAACAGTGGCACGACAGCTCTTCTCCCTGGCCGAAAAATTCGCAACCTGAAGTCGTGCTGTACAGCACTAAGTCACGAACCACAAAATTCTGCGCTAAGAAATTTGCACAGCCGCGTTCTTTACGTAAAGGTTGCTTTTTGGCATAACTACTGCGTTTAAGGTGATGCACACTTTGCAGGCGATAGCCCACCGCGCACAAACTGGACAGCACATCGCATTTCTTAAAGCGAAAGCATTAAGCATCGACACGAAAACCTGGCGTCACCCAAAAAGTGGAAACGTTAAAGAATTCATGATTGGTCGATATAGTGTGACGTGATCAAAGGCAGGAAAATACGAAATGTTAACCAGTAATAGTCAGTACTAGTTCTTACAACTGCACAAACCACAATGGTATGGAATAAGAATAGAACTGGAATATGATTGAAATACAATGGAATTAGAGTAAGATTGGAATATAATAACGATACTTTCGCATTACTCTCACGAAGTTCGTTAAGTGTCCCGGGAATTTTATTAATTTTGAAAGCATGACAGCGCAAGTATGTGAGCAACATACTAGAGGCGGCAAGTAATTGACAGCAAAGTTCAGCAAATAGTCCATAAACAACAATAGGGCGAATAAGCGGTGCTCAGTCAAACACCAGAAAATTTCCTTGCTCACAGAGGTAACTACAGCGAAAAAAAAGGTCCGGCCTCAAAAAGTTTACTCAAGATTTTTGAGTACAGAATATTTACAGTCGTGGGCCTAAATGAGCGTTAAATGCCTACAGCAGTGCCCCTTTTCAAATTTGATAACGACACAAAGATAAGCATTGAATAGCGGCCGCAGTTGAAATGGCAGCTGATTACAACCGCTGCTGCTACTCACTGTACTAATACTCGCACTAGCAATTAGCAGCGCTGGTATCAGTGGCACGTGTGTAGCGGGTGAACGCAAGAAAAAGAAACAAATGAACAAAAACAAAACAAAACCCCTGAGCGTCTCGAACATAAGCTTTCCCGACAAGCGCACGTATCTCGTATTGTGCCCCGGAAACATGCGCGCCCCAATGAACTTCAATCGGGCTCTGAAGAATACGAAAGAAAAAATAATAATAAGAGCCGCGCCCTTCTTTTCTTTCTCAGCTTTTGTGCTGACTGCGGCTCTCAGTTCGTGTCGTTGCGTGAGTGACTGGAGCGCGAACGAAAACATTTGGCCGATACTCCGAATTCAGTCGAGCGAGACGGACGCTATTGACCGAGGCCGACACGCGGACGCAGCGACCTCACTTCCCACAAAGAAGACAGAACATAAAATGGGACGTCTATGAGTAAAAAAAAGTAAAGAAAAGGCTTTGCAGCACTCTCTTTTGACCCTCTGCTTCTCTCCATCTTTTTCTTCTTGCCTTCTCCCAAGGGAACTGGCGCACGCGAGCGCATGGCGAAGGAAAAAATAATGAAGGCGCTCTGTGAGGAAGTTAGCCCGACGTCCACCAGTTGGCGCCACAATACGCGATTGGTGCGCCCTCTAGAGACTGTTTGGTTAGTCAGCCTCAGCGACTGCCGAGCCGCACTTCGGCTCAAGGGTTTCCGGCCAACTGCATCGTTCGTTAGATCTCCAACGGGACATTGAGTTCGGTCACGTCGCCTGCGGTAGAGACGGCTTAGTGAATTCGAACAGGAATGCACTCCCTATTCTATATTTTTGTTGTCGTTGCTGCCGTTCTCCTTTGAACAAAAAACGTGCTTTAGTTTCGTACTACAGAACTTTCGGAAGTAGGAGCAAGAGGGTCTGCTTTTCTTTTGTTCTTTGGTTTCCTATCAATGAATGTTAGTGAAATTTTCAGATTCAAGTCATACGTTAGGTATGCAAGGTAGTTGTCTAAAAGGCATCGATATTGAGCATTTGCGCAAAAAACACATTTGAGGCAATTGATCGAATCAGCACCTGTGAAAGGTTTTGAAGCGTCGTTTCGTAGCCCGGAATGCACCTGATCACATATATTTTCTTATATTTCAGTATGTTCTCATGTCTCATATATAAAGGTAGCAACAAAACGAATTAAATGAGCTGTACCCTAGATGTTTGCACCGCGCCATTAACCGTATCCTCTTTCTTATTTTAGTAGACTTATGTAAACTATGGCCTTCGACAATGGTAAGGAGCTCCGAAACATTAAACCGGAGATAAAGAGATAAAAACAACTAATTTCAGCCACTTCAATAAAAGTAGCGGCTGTATCCATTTGAACTCTAATAAACCTGGCGTGCTTGATGACATGAAGTTTATCAACATTTATGACTAATAGATGCCATGTTTTTTTTGTGCATAGCAACCAAAATTTTCAGAGACTGCGCAACATTGATTTTAAGAGCGTGAGCTCTTATTCATCACGTTTCTCGATTTCTTGGGGTCTGCTACCACCTCCCTTCGGCGTGAAATTTTCTAAGTCCGAGGAATTCAAGATGGCGGCCCCATAGTAAATCGATATAGCAACCCAACTGGTGATTGACTGCTGACGTCATTAGTACTATATCGAATTGGTGATTGATTGGTGACGTCACTTGTAAATCCAAGATGTCGGCCAGTAAATGGTAATTGATGACACCATTAATTAATCCAAGATGGCGGCAGCTAACACTCGTTACTTCAACGCCTTCCAGATGGTGGCGGCATCTTTTTTCTCTGCTATCATCATTCGGGGCGAAACCTAAATAAATGGCTACGGTCATGTAACATTATCGTTTCTTAAAAAGCGCGGATTAGCACGTGCTTTGAGCAGCCACTTTTACCTCTCATAATGACAAGAGGTTAAAACTAAGCATGAAGTAATGATAAATGCACGTCTTCTTTTTTTCAACATTCTCGTGATTCTCCTTGAGTGCAATAAAAACAAGTTTATTCCGCTGAGATGAGTTCTACGTAGTGCTTACACTCACAGAGAAAAGATGACAGGGCCGAAATGCTGCTGAAATAAGATAATAATAATGATTACAGTTACACAGTTAAACTTTAACGATGTTCAATTTAATAAATGCGACGCAAAAGTTTGGCAGATTAATCAGCTTCTAGAGACCAAAACACATCCCGATATGCGCCTGACTATTCAATGCCGCGTTCTCGACGTGAAAACTTTCAATTGCGTTAAAAGAAGACCCTGCCATGAGCCTGTCACTCCATCCAGCCTTTGCAAGACTAGACCATCGGCAACTTTCGCTACTCTCTTTGTTCGTCCCCTTTGTCGGCGTTAAAACCGCTTCCATCCGTATCCTATGAATCAATAAATCGCCGGGCAGGTTTGACCCCGCCGTGACGAGTGCCTCAACAACGGCAGCAAAAGGAATCGACGGAGAAATAGATAGAAATTCTGCAAAGAAGCAAAAAAAAAAGGTGGGGGGGGGGGGGGAGCATGCCGTCACCACAGCAGCTGGAAAGAAAGAAGCGCCCCTTACGGCGGCAACGTCAGCGCAACCCCCTCCCCCTCGACTTTCCCGTCCGGAGTTGTGTCAGAGCGCTCGCCCGTCCCGCGTCGCGGGCAGGCAGGCCACGCCCCTCCGACAGTGGCGGGCGACAGCGGCGACATCGGCGGCTGCAGACGGAGGCAAAAAACGTCGGGCCCCGGCGACAGTGCTGCGGCGTCGATGCGGCTGGCGCCGGCGCGGCGCCAGGTGAACCACAGAAGGCCAGCCATCGATTCTCGGGGTTGGCCCCGACCCATCGCTCGCTGCCCCTCTCTTCCTCCTCTCTATCTGTCTATCTCTCTTTCCTTCTTCTATTCTATTCTGGGCCGGCCCGCAGACGAAGTTTTCGGGTAGTTGCATGCAGTGCGGTGCAAGGCGCAGTTGTGGCTTGTCCCGTAAGCACGAGTGGGACCTGCTTGACCACTACGTGTCACTACACTATTTCAGCCGCATAATGATTTCTTTTTCGGCCAGCAACAGCTTGCATTTCAACGGTTTACTCACAAACATGAACTAGTATGCATCGTAGAACTCGTGGTTGCAGGGTTGACAAAACGTTGGAATAACTTTGGGGACAGCTGGGCTTTCATTCAGCGGTGCTGTACGGAACTGTACTAAGAAGGGACACGTTCATCCCCTAGTGATCCCCTCCCTTACTCATGGACAGACGTACTGACACACGCCGCGCCGCCATACGGCTTCCTGGTTCTTTCTCGGGGCGAGCTTTGCGCGCGCGATTCAGAATAGGGAGAAAAAGGCAGCGCGCCGCCTCAGATTCCGGACGCACCTTCCCTAATGAAAACCAAGCGCCGGACTTCATTCTGTCGTGCGCTCTGGCTTTTGTGATGCCTGTCGCGTATTTCTCGGAAAGCGGCTTTGTTCTCAATTCGCGCTCGGTGCTTGGGATGCGTTCACTAATGCGGAACTTTCTCGTTTTCATTTCAGTTTTCTCCGAAGGTACCCCGGAAGGTCATCGTACGCCTGTAGGCACGTTTTACCACAGCTAATGTTTTAGTCTAAGCTTTCTAAAATGTCATTAACGGTGTTTCCAGTGATATCTCCTGATTCGACTCGCTTATCCAACATCAGTAGAGTTGATTGCTGGGACTCTTAATTTATGTATACAAATTTCTAAAAGAATGATTCCAGTAGCAAGTCCTGATAGACGGTTTATATTTTTTATTGTAAAATAAATAGAAAGGGTTGCTTTGCTACTAACTTAATGCGATGAACTACTGTACGTATATGCTTTACTTGAACATGCAGCGACGAGCAAGAGAAACTGGCTTCTACAACTCCTAGTATTTGCACAAATATTTGATAACGTGTATAAGAATACGCGGTGAGACTCTGATATAGGACGCAGATGGACTGAAAAATAAACAGATAAACATTTAAAATTAGAACTCGAGCAGTCCGCGCAATACAGACTTGAATGTACTTGCCCGATTTATGTTGTCACACGAATGCGTTTTGTTCCTGGATGCCAAACTGACGCTTTACTCATTCATTCATTCATTCATTCATTCATTCATTCAATTTTCTGCATCAGGTACCCAGATGAAACATTTAACTCTGCATATTAAGTCCCACTTGCCCATAGTTTTACCGCTGAAAAATTACATGTTCGGGCACGCGCGCACTTGCGTGTGTCTGTGTAGGCGTGTGTGCACGCACGTACGGGTGCGCATGCGTGAATGAGTTACCTCCTTACTTTCGTGAGATTTCAGTAAGAACATGTGGAAAAATCTTGACCATTTCGAGCTCCTTAATGAGGAAAATGTGTGATATTTTATATTGTCACACGCCACCTAGGGACTCCAAAGAAGGACTGGAAAGAAGGGAGGATGCAAAAGAAGCTGCACTCTAAACAGAAAGGTGTAAAAAAGGGAATAGGCTGTCCATTAGTTCACTCTCTTTATAAAAGGGAGTGAGCTAGAGGACAACTTACTGTCTTTTTACTAAAATGTAGGCGTATTCGTATTTAGAGTATAAGTACCTTCGCGCTAATGCACCGGGCTCAGGTCGACTTTCATCTGTAGATTAAACCTGTAACAATAACTTTTTCGTGGCGTTAATTGGGCTCCTGACAGCGACACATTTCTCAATGCTGAAAAAACTGCGCAAATCGTTGCAGGTCTATGGCGAAAAATAGCGCGGCTTTCATCATGGCAGACACCTCCTTTGGAAAGTTCTCGTTTAACGCTCTGATGGCGTGAGCAGTATGAAATGAAGTAAGATCACCATTGCGCTCGGCGGGCTTCACTCTAGAGTCGTCATTAGGTTCGTATGGAGAGTATTGCTTCAAGTATGACTTTTGTTTACAGCTGTCGGACTTGCTTCAGATGCTGCAAGTTCACTGCACGAATCGCACCATTTTATACCTCGCACTGACTTCAAGCTAAAATGTGCTTGACCTACTTGGTCAACGCCATCACACAACGCCTGCAACTATCAAGCACTACGGCTGTCCTATCACCACGTGTCCTCTCACCAAGCTCGTTTCACTTCGAAACGGTCCGTAATGAAACGTGAAGCTGCCTTTATAGCGCAGGAGAAGCCCAGAATATAGGGATTCCCCCCATGTGCCATAAAGTCCGCTTAATGTTTAACTTCACGCTTAACCTAAATGGCGACCCTGCCTTAGCATGTATGCACAGTGCAATCACCGGATCTAGTGACTGTGTGGTCTAGTACTGCTCGAGCTCCTCGTTTAATTCACGTCTTAACGACGTACTGTGAAACGTCAGTACAGGCCCTGCTGAGAAACCGCAGTAAAGTTTGAGAAAGCTAATAAAAGCGTCGGAGACATCAAGGCTACCTTCGAGGGATTTCCCACACTAGGTCTTGACATGTTGTATTCATTTCAATGGCTACAGGCGATATTTAGAAGGCGTTACGATGCTTTGAGTAGCTTGACCAGTGAGAACCCCAACATTCCAACCATAGCGTCCTACAACGCAGTAAGCTCTCTCGCATGGCTTTCAGGGACGACATGAAACACTTGGCAGCGACAAGTGACTCGCAGATTCAACAGGAGAAGCCTTGTTACCTATATTTTCCTTTTTCATTAATGCAGTCTGTTAAAGCGTCGATGAAGTACCAGTGTATATAGGCGTATCTCAGCATTTCTTTAGGTGACGCGGCTCACCACTTTCTTCCGATTTGTTTTATTATTTTCTTTTTGCTTCTCAGACCCAAGCGATTCTGGATTCTCCAGCATGTGGTCTCATGAGCGGCACGTCGGCCTGAAGTTTTTTTTCTTCTCTCTGACTCCCTTAACCTCCCTGCCTGTCCTTTATTCCCTCTCTCTACCCTCGACTCACCGGCTGCACCGGAGTACTGTCGAAATCAACTTGGTGGTGGTACCGAAATAAATTATATTTTGGTATAATTTAATTTATTATATATATATATATATATATATATATATATATATATATATATATATATATATATATATATATATATATATATATATATATATATATATATATATATATGTGTGTGTGTGTTTAATTTATTGTATATATATTTGTGTGTGTGTGTGTGTTGTTTTTTCTGCTGCTTTATAAGTAGCTTTCTTTAAGCGATTTATTAATCTAAGTAATATTATCCGACTGATAAGCACTAACACATTAAAAAAAAAACGTTCCCCTATGCACCTTGGTTTCGGTGACTGTTGGCTCCCTTCATAAGTTTGTCAAAACGAGCCCCTCAATTCCTTTACCTTATATATATATATATATATATATATGTGTGTGTGTGTGTGTGTGTGTGTGTGTGTGTGTGTGTGTGTGTGTGTGTGTGTGTGTGTGTGTGTGTGTGTGTGTGTGTGTGTGTGTGTGTGTGTGTGTGTGTGTGTGTGTGTGTGTGTGTGTGTGTGTGTGTGTGTGTGTGTGTGTGTGTGTGTGTGTGTGTGTGTGTGTGTGTGTGTGTGTGTGTGTGTGGAGAGAGAGAGACACGTTGGCAGAAAAGAGTGCATTCGTTCATTACGTCTTCACACTGTCTCATCCTTTTATGCCATGATGCCAGGTACCAATGAACATAAGTAATATTGTGGCCAATTACTGGTTTAACCTCGCAGCAAACTGCCCAAGAGAAACCTCTCGACACAGCGTAATCCTTCGCGCCCAAGTGGCGTCCCCGCCTTGCTCGTAAAAGCTACTAGCAAAAGCGTTTGCAGACCAGTCATTGCCAGGACACGTCAGCATTCATGTGGGCGTCGGGCTATCCGCTGAGGCATTGGTGTTGACACTGCAGCTCGAGCCGCGCTGGTCGCTGGGCTGCCGTCGATTGGCGGGCCCCTTCGGAAGGGAGATTGTTTACCCAGCTCTTTCGGAAGCCGTGTGGGCCGAAACAAAGGCTTAGCGTCGCATCCGTGACCGGTGAACGAAGCAGAGAAACTGGCGAAAATAAAGCAAATTGAGTAAATAAACCACGTGCGAGGCAACTTGTGAAACAGAATTCGAAAGGTATACCTGTGAAGCAGCCTGTGCAATAACATGAAGAAATCAAGCTAATGAGGAATGGGCTGGTTGAGAACCCTTTCGGCAAATGCAAAGAAAACGAAAGAAAGCGTTGTTTTTGCGCGAAGCGTTCACGGTGCTTCGGTAATTCGTCTCGCCAAAACCGCGAATCGTTGCAGCAAATTCAATTGGTGTGAGCATAACTGACACCGAGTCCGTAAAGCTATAAGTGTTCACAAGAACGCTTTGCCGTAAATCTACACTTGCGGCTTAATAATTCATAATCATCAGTGTATGTGAACTACGAACTTTTTATGACGTGAAAACAACTATTCGGGTTCAGGTACTGATTGATTCATCAGCTGTGTCTTTGAATTTTATAGCGTCCGCTGTTAAAGCTGCTCGCAGTCAGCGAGGCCAGAAATCTGTGAAAATTAACTTGGAATAATTTTTCAACTTTTCGATACGCTTACATTTATAAAAAAAAAACGGGTGCCTCGGATAAAGTTCAGCTATCATCACTCACTAGCATTCAATTCTTGCTTTAATTGAAGCAGATGCCGTCCAAACCGACGCAGCGGCTTCTTACTGAGATCATTTCAGCGTTCTCCTTGTTTGAATGGGAAACAAAGCGTAGCGTATTGCCTTCTACACTGGACGAAATTTGTCGAAGGTGACTTTAACGAAAGGGTGTGTGCGACTGGTTCCTTCGAAGTACCTGCACTTTTAACAGAAAGGAATAAAAATGGTGAAAGCTGTAATCTAAGCAATCCGTTTTATAAGAGGGAGTGCACTAGAAGACAGCTTACTCCTTTTTACACCCATGTAGGCGTATTCGTGTTTGGAGCGTACCCCCACTCCTTCAGTACACTTACTCTCAGGCGCAGATCGACCTAATTAATGGCGACAGATAATTTCCACATAGTTATGACTGCTTCGGCGTATACCCACCGCCTGCCCTTTGCAAGCAGGCAACTGCTCCACATGAGCGAACACAAAGGTCACCGTCAGGGCGCTGCAGCTGCCTTAACGCACAGTACACAGCCAAAGATTTGTTAGATGTGCGTGTATGGGAGAAAACCTAGTGCAAAGACCTTTCGCGATCCAGTAGCCACGTGTGGTTACCAACGAATGGAATATGCACGCCATGTTCATGCGTGCAGACTTAAGAAGATTAACCTCCGTGACTGCGCCGAAAAACTTTTTTTTTCTTATGCCCAGCTATTCTGGACATTCAGCAACTAGTGCACCAAGTAGTGCACTAGGCCCGTATTAGCGAACACCGCGTAACTCAATGAGGATAATTGAAACTTATAATTTTGAAAAAAAAAGAGAGTCCCGGGAGATTCTGCACGAACGTGGTAATTATGATGGCCAACTCTTCCTCCTCGCTGCAAATTCTGACCTCTAAAATGCTTCCCGCACTCCCACCAACTATTGCTGACGGCCATAGAAAATTACTGGTATGTAGCCAACATTCGAAATTCTCGCCTGATTTGAGTGTTCAGCGCCACGCAGCGCGTGGTGGCAGCCGTGCGAACTAGAAGCGTTTGTCCAGACTTCCTGGGCCAGTATCTGTCTGAAAGGAAGTCCAGGTCGGTTCCTTTTCATATTTTATCCCTTTACGCCACGTTTGCGTTCAAAATAACCTCACCGTTTGTATGAGATCATACATAGCATTTCAAACTATTCGCAAAGTCCGTAATTATGGACCAAACATTTTCAGGATCTTCAGAAGTTCACAATTCAAAACATGCTGAACGGGATACTTTTCACCACTTTAGGAAGCACAGTCAATCTGTGTCAACGATAAAACAGCAGCTTAGTTGAAATAGAAATACCACTAAAATATAGCTGGATAAAATCAAGAAAACGTGGCGATCATTGCAACTGAGGCTTTAAGAACGCAATCATTCCCAGGAAAAGAAAAACGTGCAGTAAAAGGCCGTCCAGTCTTAGTGCGAACACGCGAGCGAATGGCTGCACTCCTTATATGACCACTACGCGTGACACAGCTCATTGCAGCGAAGAGGCGCGTGCAGGAGAAGGTGGACCTGGACGTGGTGCCTTGCGTAATCTGCCAGTTCGCTTAGATGCGCGGCAGTGTAGGACGCAGTGGCCCTCCAAAGAGCACGGCCATGCGCTCGCATGTTCGCACTAAGAATGGAGGACCCTGAACACGAAATATGAGATTTATATAGAATCAATACGAATCTCGCCGCACACTTTCACGCCCAATGGGAACACAACATCTGAGTGTCGCTCGTTCAATCATTTCCAGCAAAGAGATCGACGGCAGCTGCTCGTGGCAAGCAGAAAGATAGGCAGAGAAGGTTTGCTGTAATGCACAATAGCATACCATGATAGGCTGCACCAGCAGACTCTCGTTCTTATCATTTAACCTCCACTTTCATGGCGAAGCACAGCGTTGTGGGACATTATTTTTGGTTTTGATAAATTGGCTCTTTGAAGCTGCGGACCTGGCTTCATGGTTAGACCTTACTATGGTTAGTATACTATTTTACCAACCTGAATACTATTTGCGTTGGAGAAACACAGTGCGCGCACAACACAGGTGTGAACCCTTTCACACAGTGCTCACTTCTTATAGCATGTGATGCAAGCCCACAGCAGTGGTACTATGCCTATTGACTCAAAAGCAGCCCTTCAAGGCATACAAGCTGCTCTTCGCCTTGCATACCAAGGTCGCGGAAATCTGAGAGCTACACCACTCGGCCATTAGAAACAGACACGATATTGTCTACCAGTGGCTACTATGACACAGCGGCATCGCAGGCAACCACCGAGCGGTTGAGGCCGCGCGAAGTTCCCTTCGAGCGAACCGCCCAGGTCTCGAACGCTTATGCAGTAGACCACGCTTGCCTCATGGAGCTCCGGCCAGTTTTCGAACCTTACTATACAATCCCTGGACCCTGATGTGAAGGTCTGGCTTCCACCCGGCCTACCATGACGTGAAGCAACACTGCTGTGCCGCCTCTAGCTTGGTGGCGCATTTACGAACTTCTCTTTTGTCATCGGTATGGCTAATTACCTTGCATCTGCTGTCTGCGCGTACGACGAGACCATAGAACACATTCATTGGGTATGCCTTGCATACAGTGCCGAAGGACAGTCTCTATGCCGTGCGCTGGAGTGCCTTGACCCACGTCCGATTTCGGAGATGAAAGTTCGCGGACAGTGACCTCGGAAACCGTAGGCGGTGAAGACCTTCCAAGCACTGCTCCATTTCTTGAGAACGTCGTGCCTGCATGATAGGCTGACTTTGCTTTAAGCTTTTTACTTACGTACTTCGTTTTCCGGTTGCTCCCTTTCCCAACACATTTACATCCCCTCATGCCATTTCCCTAGTGCTGGCTAGCAAACCGGTTTCGTCTCCTGGTTAACCTAGCCGGCCTTTCCTTCTCCTTCTCCTCCTGTTATCATGGCAAGCGGCAGTTGGTCAGTACGGCACTGCGGATTTCAACATCCAGCACACTATACACAGGCCCCATACATACATACATACATACATACATACATACATACATACATACATACATACATACATACATACACACACACACACATACATACATACATACATACATACATACATACATACATACATACATACATACATACATACATACATACATACATACATACATACATACATACATACATACATACATACATACATACATACATACATACATACAACCTTTGTCCGCAAAGTTCCGAGACTGGGTCTATTTAAAAAGATTCGTTTAACATTGAAATCATTTGTGCAGCACCCCCTCGAAATAGTCTCCCTTGCAGACTATACACAGCTTCCAACGCTTCTTGAGGTCTTGGAAACAGTTGGAAAACACTTCTTTTGGCAGGGCTGTCAGCTCCTTTGTCGTGGCATCTTGAATGGCCTCCACGCTCCCCATCCAGCGACCTTTTAGGGCTCTCTTCAGACGAGTAAACAGGAAAAAATCGCATGAGGAGAGGTCAGGAGAGTATGGCGGAGGGGGAAGTACAGTACTGTGCTTGGCGAGAAATTTTGTCACGCTGAGAGCAGTGTGTGGACTTGCGTTATTGTGGGAAGGCTCCATTGTCCAGATGCCCATAAGTCAGGGCGACGGCGTCGCAGTGCATCACGCGTGTGTTGGAGCACGCGGATAGAAAACTACTGATTCGCCATCTGCCTTTGTGGGACGAAATCGTGGTGTATGACACCTCTGGCATCGAAAAAAACTATCAGCATCGTCTTAAATTTGTTTCGGTCTTCTGTCGCCGCACCTTTCTCGACGCCGGAGAGCTTGTGGACCGCCATTCGGCGCTCAGCCTCTTCGTTTGAGGATCGTATTGAAAACACCATGTTTCGTATTCAGCAATGATGCTGTCGACGAATGCAGCCTGCTTCTCTGGTTCTGTGTGAGGGAGTACGGCACAAGTCTGGCATTCAGCTTTTGTTTCCCCAAGTTCTCACGCAAAATTTGGCGGCATGTTGTCTTACTAATGTCGAGAGCGTCTGCTAGCATGCGGAATGTAGTGGTGCGGTCTTGCTGTACGATTTCCCTGATCCGAGCCACGTTGTTTTCATTCCGTGAGGTTTAAGGCGCCCCTGCCTTGTGTCGTCTTCCACCGACGTTCTCCCCGAAACGAACCTCTTGTGTCACTCGAAAACTCGCGCTCGCGATAATGTCTCTTTTCCGTAAGCGTCAAGAAGGAGCTCATACGTCTGTGTGGCTGTCTTGACACGTTTCACACAGAATTTCATGCTTACACGCTGTTCGAGGTGGACATCCATCTCTCCACATTCACTCACAGTAGAATGCGCAGACAACTAGACAACGTGTTTTTCTACATGTAGTGGCATTTAGTGGCTGCCACAGCAATTAACATAAGTAGCTCAGGTTAGCCCGAAAAGATGGCCCTGCACATACGCACCAACATTTGTTTTGGGAAATAATTTCTAGAGAAGAAAATAAATCAGTCTGGAAACTTTACGGACAAACGGTGTACATACATACATACATACATACATACATACATACATACATACATACATACATACATACATACATACATACATACATACATACATACATACATACATACATACATACATACATACATACATACATACATACATACATACATACATACATACATACATACATACATACATACATACATACATACATACATACATACATACATACATACATACATACATACATACATACATACATACATACATACATACATACATACATACATACATACATACATACATACATACATACACAAGGACGAGCGCGCATTCAAGATGTAAAAATCAAGTGTGCAAAATTTAAAAACTCATAAAGGGAAGAAATTTCCATGACCACCGTCTAAGGTCATCGGTTATCTCGATTGACGTTCGAATTTCAGAGCATCGGCACAGCACTAACGCTAACCGAAACTGACACTAACTGTGTTTACAGTAACTGATGTCTTCACGGGCTCTTGCCTGTGTTCCGTCTGCGAAACTTTGGGCACGCGTAACATCTGTCTGTCCGCGTGGCGAGCCCATACTTACCTAGGTAAAAGCGGGAACTTACGTCTATAAAACGTTAAAGAGAAAAGTCACAAACAAAAAAGAAACGCTTGGCAATTCAGGAAAAACGGCAAGATTACCACAGTAAGAGATAAGAAAGAGGTGAGGCCCCATAGGACGTAATAAAAGAGAAGCAAAAGCAACGCGGAAGCGTTCCGCCCGTACACAGCGACGCAGGCTGGTCACGTCTAGAAGGCGAGCGGCACATATCGACTGCTGGGGCCCTAGTTCGTTCCCCTTTTCGATGCAAATGTCCGACATGTTTCCCGTCTTGGATCTGTCTGATGCGACGCACCGCACTTCCCCGCGTCCTCCACTCAACAGTATACACGTATCCTTGCTTGGATCGCGCCGTTATTGCCCACTCCCCGTACAAGCTTACTCCGCCGCTATCAGAGGGCGCCACGGTTGGGTTGCCGACGCGGAAGCCAGGACTGATTACAGCGCCCGCAACGGGGCGGGGCGGTCGTAATTTAGGCAACGCGCGAGCTTTGGCGTACCCAAACAGCTATATGCAGAGTGACAGCCGGCCGCCTTGTGGCAGGCACCGGAATCAGCTTATTTATTTATTCGTCGTCATCATCATTAGCCAGATTATATCTACCGCAGGACAAAGGCTCCTGCTACTCGTTTCCAAATAGCTGTGTCCTCCGCCAGCCGCGGCTCCCTTATCACAGCAAGTCTCGTAAATTATTACTAAGCGTTAGGCGCTTTTAGCTCGTCAAACATTGCGCTGAAACTAGTTTAGGAACATACATTTGTGAACATTCTTTGTAACTAGCCTGGTCGCGCCGAGCTGCATTGAAATCAACGTCGGCGTAGCTCCATTGTACAGGTTGTGCTTACTTCATGAGCTTGAAACGCAAATGTTCGACCCGAACACTTGGGACCATAACAGCTTTTTGCCGTTTAACAATAACGTACAACTGATGAAATTATCTGTAGACATTCAGGCTTCCCGAAGAATGGCACTCAGCCGCTGCTTCCAGAAATGCATGTACACGAATGGACAGCTATAAAGTAGAATAGGGGACCCACTTTGTAAGGATTGCTTTCTCGATTCATCTCTATGTCTTTTAGCCATTTGTTATTTCCGCGCTTGGTACCAGAGCGGGTGACAGATAACTGGCCAGCTGCCAGTCCAAATGTCTCAGACAACAGCAAGCAAAGGTAAAGGGTTTCTCCCTTCACCTTTGCTGTTCTTTTATTCAAGAAACGTGTCCTTTATCCAGAAAACAAAAAGGCCTAATTAGGTAGATGCCATCGGCCCAACTTATTTCGCCTAATGTCTGGACAAATGAAAAATACCGCAAAAAAGAAACGCTATTTGAAAAAGAGCCGTTAAGACACGCGGCGCTTGTCTGCTGCTCCTAACTCAAAAAAACATTTTGTTATTTTTTCTTTGAGTTCGCAGTGCAGGTTCTAGTTTTGCAAAGCTAAGCTTCGAGCGGCTCCGTCCATTACCTAAGTGAAAAGACCTTAACAGACCGAAGTCGCAAAGTCTCTAAGGATCCGAACCCGCCGAACCAAGTCAATATTTAACTTCGCCTGAAAGCTGGTGCTGCACGTGCATTTGTGAGTGCTGTGAAGAAAATTACAATCTCTCGAATAACATCCCCGTAGCATTGACGTCACCCTTCCTGCTAGGATAAAGTCAGTCAGGCTTCTTAATCATATCGTGCTTTTCGATTGCTGTTAATATATAAGACGTATGAATTCCATAGCTCTGGACAGAATGGCGGCTTATGAGCGAACCAGAATGGCTTAAAAACATGAAACTTATGGCCTGTGTTCAAAACACGACGCCGTTTTCTCAGCCTCCCAAAATATCCGCATTCACCAGAGTAACTAAAAGCTGAGTCGCTTTGATCTTTACTTCGAAAAGATACAATACTGCCGGGGGCAGCTTCAGATATTTTTTTTTTCAATTTTAGACTCAAAAATTATGTTAGAAGTTTAAAGAACAATTGAATTTTACTCTTATCTCTGAATGCTTTAAGCGCGCGGCGGCCGCGCAATGTTTAGTTTCACTTCGCGCAAACGCCGAAACATGTAAAACCTTTCGGTGGAATGTTTACCCACCCTGAGTGCCCTCCAGTCCATAAACGACTTTTTTTTTTTCAGACTACGTTATCGAGAACGCTCCTCCTGCTGCTTGGCAAACGATGAGATCAAAGCAAGGAACTCCGAAACGCAGTTCAAAAAGATATAAAGAAAGCGAGAGAAAGAGAGAGAAGGAAGGAAAATAACTCTGATGCCTTTAGGACGTTCTACCGAGTTTCTGTCTACCCTCATGGACATCGCATCGGCGATGGTCCGCACCAAAGCACCGTCCGGCTGATCGCCTCTCGGAGGCCAAACGCCATTTGTAAGTCGTTCTATTCGCCTAGGCGACACATGACGGCAACATCCACGGGATAATAGAAAATATCAAGAAAATCCAGTGACACTCGATTCTTTTAGCCGTGTTCTCTGCTTTCGTTCTTTCGTTACTGCGGAGTTGCCAAGCAGGCGGGGGGCGTATAACAAATAAAAAATAATAAAAAATCGTCGAAACAGATCCCTCGCTTTCCGAGCTTTCCCGAGGGCCGTTGTGTTAGATCCCTGTCTCTATCCTCCTCTCCCTCCGTCCCGTGTCGCCTTTGCGGTCGATTGTACGAAGGGTTCAACGGCGCGCTGGACTCCTTCCTTTCCTGCCGTGGCTTGCGTTTGTCGAAGTCGGTCATGCGTTGGCCGTCGATCGCGTGATCAGTAGCGCAACACGGGCCGACGAAGCCGCGAGCGTTGTCGTCGTCGGAGGCGATGACCCGAGCTCAGACGGCCCCATAGAAAAGGCTGTTTCTGCGCAGATCGTTGTGTGCACCGTTATGGACTCCTCGGAATCGGTACTGCAGCGGCTAACGGCGCGCAGACAGATGCGCGCTTGGGAAACTGCGTACCCTTTACTGGCCATTGTCGCCCGTGCCTCCAAGCGAAGCAGCTCCGGTATTTGTTTAAAGCTCGGATCGCGTTTTGAGCCGCGTCTGTGTTCACGGTGAAAGTACTCCAGTACTTTGTTCTTATAGTTTACTTTAAAAGAAAAAAAAAACAGTAGAAGAGAGAACACTAGAAAGAATTTTTTTTTTGTTTTTAAAGCAAAAGAAAAATATAAATTGCGGAATGATTCACTGGATATATCTGCTACCAGCGTTGCTACTACTGCAGGCAAAGTGGATTGCATTTTTACTTACTCATTTACTTATTCATGTAATTATTAAGTTAAAGGGGTGGAGACACCAAATGTTTTGGTTGACGTGTTGTTTGTTTCAAACATTGCGTATTGAACCCGGGACGCGTGTTAAATGCTCCGCGATTCATATGCGCGCGGTAAACAAGTTCTTATTGCATTATTTATACTGAGCGATTTCGGTTCGTGTTTCCGAGTGCCGAGGTGTGCTATGACACCGTGCCCGGGGAAGGGCAGCAAACATGGTCACGTGGGCCCCAGAAGTTGTGACGCACTGACTGCAGCGTCGTCTGCTCTCATACACATGCCGTGCATACCAGCGCGTTTCGAAATACCGGCCGCGGGTGAGGAACGACATCGTGTTCTGAAACCAGCTTTGGTTTTGAAAGAGCGCATACGTCAAATGGGTGAAGACACCAAATTTTTGGTTGGCGTGTTGCTTTGCGTATTGCCCCAGGACACGTCATACATGCTACGGGCTTCGTGTATGCGTGGTAAACAATTTATTCTTCGGTTACTCATACTGAGCTATTTCGGTTCTGGTTTCTGAGCGCCGGGGTGTGCTATGACGTCACGTCCATGGAAGAACTGCAAACATGGTCACGTGGGCCCAAAAAGTTACGACACACGGACCACTGCATCGTCTGCTGTCGTTCACACGCTGCGCATACGAGCGCGTTTCGAAATACCGGCGTGTACAGCGATATGCTGAGTTGCGCTGTGAAACAAGCAAACTGCAAAACTTTAACCTGCTGGACTAGAGATCCTGCGGTCGCGTTTTTTCGAAACAAACTAGATAGTCCAGTTTAAACTAGCAGTAAGAAAGAGACGGAACAGAGGAACTGAGCTTTGAGGTTTTGTTATCGTAAAGTTACGCACACGCGGCTGTTTACATAGCTGCCTTCGTCCACATCGTCCCAAGAGGCGCGTGCGGTCTTGGTCAGAAGTCCTAAGGCCACAGCTTTCAGCCGCAGCGGAATGAATGTTCCTAGAATGCTCCGTGCAGCGGATCATTAAAAACACAAATCAAGCCAGAAGTTTCTCTACCGCAAGAAGAAACCTTCTGCTAGCATTTCAAGGTCATTCGGTCTTTAAGAGTGCCGTAATGGCTTTGTTACACGGCTGAAGAGAAAAGCTTTTGGCCTTAAGACTTTTGACCAAGACTGTACCGTCTCGAAGCTGAGTACGTTCCTGGTCCATTTTTACAAGCACTCCCTGCCTTTCTGCATTTGTTTTCAAGTAAAGAAAAGAGGCAAATAAACACATTTTACACATTTTATTCTCCCATTAGCCATTACACTCTAAACACAAATACGCCTATATGGGAGTAAAAAGAGCTGTCCTCAAGCGCACTACCTTTTGTAAAAAGGAGTGCGCTAGAGGAGAGCTTATACCCCTGTCACACGGGCACTTGTAAGGCCTTAGAAATTAAGGTCCTTTGCCCCAAAGGCGCGTGACGCGCATCTACACGGCAAAGCGTCGAGACCTTTGCGATAAAGTTCCGTAGCAATAAAGGCGGCCGTCAGCGGCCTTAAAGTTGCTTAAAGGAGCAACCCAGACGGCAGCGCCAGCTAGCGAGCTCAAAGAATAAAAAATTGACGCAATTTTTAGTTTTGAAACCGTAAAAAATATCTAATTTATCTTATCCAATGGTTAATTTTGCGTTACAGTGCACTTAACCGTAGAGGAGGCTATGACTAAAGACATCCACACTGCTAAGAAAGGACTTGAACGCTTTTCAGCAGCCGCATCGACACACACGTGCTTGCGCATCTCGCTTTGCTGTTTTTTCTTCGTTTGCTCTTTGTTGTGTGCGTGTTTTGAGTTTGCTTGTGTGCACAAAGACACAAGCAACAAAGCACGCTTCTCGAACACAACCAGGAGCCGAACGGAAAAGTGCGCCTACCGTGGTCGGACCGAGAACGATGAAAAAAAAAAAAGAAACTTTGTTTCAAAATATCCGTTTCTCACCGTCAGAACGCTCGTTTATTATCGTGATAGCTACTTTTTCCAACATAAACGAAAGCACTCTTAGCTGAAGTGCTACCGTCTGCTTTAATTTCATAATGTTACTAGCGCCGCTTCACACACAGCGGTGACTTTTGGCATTCACGGAGGCCGCGTTCTAGCTCCTTTGGATTTGCCGTGTAGCAGCGTCGCTGCTCCTTTTCGGTTTTCCTCCTTTAGTGCAATAAGACAACTTTACGGCAAAGGCCGAGAAGAAGTCCCGTGTGACAGGGGTATTACTCCCTTTTTACTCCTTTTTGTTTAGAGTGCACACTTTCAAAGACTCAAAACTGCATCCAAAGACTGTTCAGAACTTAGAAACTCGACCTGAATACATTCATGGGTGATGCTGATTAAGAAGAGCTTCAAATGGGCCTAGTTGGTTTGTAATCTTAGACATTGTTATTGCTCTACTCAAGGTTTACACAGACAAGAACGACACATGCACACAGGGTGCCCTGTCTGTATCTGTCGTTCTTGTTTGTGTAAACCTTGAGTAGCGCAATAACAATGTCGAAGATGATGCTCATTGTCTGTGTTTGAGCTCTCGCCGATACGTCTAAATGACCTTGTGTGACATGAATTTTCAGCTTCTGACAAAGACAGAGAGCGGGAATTTCGCGTGTACTTCTAAATATTATATATTGCGGTCTCCTGGATTGAGTATGGTTTATTAAATTCGCTCAGTTCTTTTATTTCTTTTTTATTTCACTGCCTCCCGTGCATTCAACGCTTGCTTTCAAAGACAATTACATTCAAGCCTGCAGTTCACCTTCACACGGTCACAACAAAGTTGGGTGTTTAACAACAACAATGAAAAATTGTTTACGTCTTATCGCATAAAAAGCATTTAAAAAAAAAGAAAATAATGGAAGCAAGCACAAATATTTCGTATCTCCTTGAACCATCGGCGTTTCTTTTGGTGCTTCCTTATTCTGATGTCGCTTGCAAGATTATCATATGCCCACACACTCCGAGTTCCTATTTTAAGTTTTTTTTTTTAAATTTCAGTTGAAACAAAGGAAGTTTTTTTTTTCCGAGCTGAAAATACGGTACAGACCGAGGTTTCTTTCATGAAACTATTCGCGATTCACAGTTTTTAGCGTTAGTCTTATAAAAATAAGGCTGATTGACCATGAGGACCTGCTTTGTCAGCGGCATAAGGTATTTCCATCCTTCAAATAAGGTATTTTTATGGCCTTGTTTTCGTTACGGAACAATATACCTATTCACCCATGCTACTTATATTTATTATTATTGTGACCCGCGTATCGAATTTTCCCCGCCCATTTCGGGTCTGCCGGTCCTCTACATGTACATTAACTATGAAAACTAGCTTCCAACGCCACGGCCTCCATCTGTCGTAGATAATACCATTACAGCAGAGCAGGCTAGCAATACATAGCATTTGATACAATTGCAACAGCCTTTGTTGCGAAGTATATAGCTTCCAGCGAACGGTGTTCGACCTCATACGATAGTGAAGCCTAGCATGACAGTTACCACGCCTTCCCTTTCTTCATATACTAACCTTACCTAAACTTACCTGGTCTTGAGAGGCAAGCGGGAAAATAGATTAAAGTAGCATTAGGAGCGTGAGATCACCTACAATGAACCGTCCAAACCTCTCTGGAATAAGTTTAGGGGAATTCTAACTCCACGCCCAGTTCCTCAACTCCGCCGTTTGTAGGTGGGAAGCAAATTTCAGAAACACGCGTTCAAAGTACAAATCTGCTTTACATAAACCCCCTGAAACTATGTAGAGGTATATAAATGGGCACGCATCGAGTTTTATCCAATAACCAAGGTTCTTGAATCAACTGCGCGAAAAAATAATACGGTAGAACCTCTTTAATTGGAACTCGCTTAATTCAAAGTTCCGGTTTATTCACACTGACTGTTGAGTCCAGTCAAAATCAGGTCTATTAAATAAAGAGGAATCGTACGAACCCCGTACAATTCCATCAAATTTCTGGTTCCCATCGAGTTATCGTTAGTCGACCTATTCACTAACTGGTCTCCCGGAGTGGTATGTATCTTGGCCCACTTTTTGCGCTTTTGAATCAACTACGCGCACAAAAGAGTGAGTCAGTTCTTCACCCTGTAGACCACGTGCCTTATCAGCGAGGGCTGGCCACGCGGGCGGCCCCCGTGTGGAGAGCGTGCGAACATAATTGGCTATATAGCGAAGGTGCGGAATCCGTTGGGCCATATATTTGTTCTCTCCGCGTGCTTCCGGTTAGCTGGCTGCAGGCCGCTCCAGCCTCGGCCTCTATCTCTCTCTCTTTCTCCCTCTCCTCCCCACCTTTGGCGCTTCTAACATATTGCGTTTTGCGCGCATGGGCGAAGACATCTGGCGTCGGTTCTGCTGCCATGTGGTCGCTCACCTCCGCTTGCTGCGGAACCCGACGCTGCTGACGCTATGCCGCTCAATTTTCCTGTCGGGATTGGCTACAGCGGTAATAGTTGCTTAGGCTGCACTAGGCGTGTTGATACCTGCCTGCCTGTTTGAGTGTGCTGAAGTCATGTTTCCGACATAACCATTGCTTCCAAAGTGTCTGCTGATAATGTTATTTTGCAAGCCTTAATCCTCTACTAAAGACCATTTAATTCTGATGCGTAAGCGTTTTGTTAAGTGTAATTGTATTTGATACGCAGAAGCCAATTTCAATAATGTGTTCAAACACTGGTAGTCATGGAAGTTTATTTTTCGCTCATTTTGTCAAAATATTGGCGGCGGAAATAAGAATTGTGTTCGCATCAGCCGCTGCAGACTACTATTTTGTCTCAAGATTAAACAAACATAGTCAAGTGCAGTTTATTTAACTAGATCATGGTAGTTTAGGCAACTATTGGCTGTTTTCCAAGTTTATCGCAACTGTAAATAAGAATTTATTCGCGTCAGTCACCGAAGCTTAACACTTTCTCCTCAAATGCAACAAACTCAGCCGGAATCCCTCTAGTGTCGCCTAACAAGCATCAAGGCCCGTGCATGCCAAAGGCGAAAGTGTCTAAAGCAGGACACCTCTGTCGGAAGCATAGAGAAATGTTTCTGTTTTTAATCAGTGAGTGCATGTTCTCCTAAAATGCAAAAAGTCGAAGACGAATTGTTCTCTAGATCGCAACTAGCTTCGCTATTCTTTCGGGAACAAAATAAATAAAACATAATTTGTCGTACAGCTGTATTTCGAAGCCCGCATATAAAGCGTAAAATGCGTTCAATATGCTCAATGTGAATATTTTTCTGTGGTAGGTTCATTTACAGACTTTAATTTCGTATTCCAAGGAAAAGGACAAACAAAAAATTCAGTATCGCGCGCAGCAAATTAACCTCGCTCAGATGAAATGCTGCGATTTCTAAACTTCTACATTTCTCACAAAAACGAGATGCATCGCTAGCACAGGTAAACAAGCGACCACGCAAATCGGATTAAGGTCGAATCAGTGCAGGGATTTCCGTTATAGATTGCCATTGTACACAACAGGGAGTTCATTGAGATGAGTCATTATACACATATACCCTATTCAGAACGTCCGGCTGACGCACCTCCCCTCAACGCTTCCTGCATGCTTCTTCTTGCGGAGCTAAAAAGTGAGTTGTAAACAGCATGCCTCGCCCTTATTCGCTGATTCATACTTAATTCAACGCATTCTTCCGTCTTATAGACCTCTTGGTGGGCGTGGCGTTGTAATCGCATTACGGCGTTGTCGCGTCGAACAAACGCATTCGGTACGATTAACTTGTCATTTTCAACGTCATAGCAAGTGCGAACTCCCAGTTGGCGACTCACCTCAAGCTGTCCCGCGCACGGAGGCGTTCAGCTCCGCTGTTTCGGGGAGCGTTTGTTTCTCGCGCGCCCGTGAGCACAGCTAGTTGGGTAGCGCTAAAAACAATTATCCCGTTCGACCTCGGGCGATGCCGACAGCTCGACCAGCTGCGCGAATGGTGAAAGGTTTTGATCTTGAACTTTACTCACCCGCAACTTGCAAGTAGCAGGCAGGAATAACGAGATGCCTGAGAGCCGAGCTTCCCTGCCTCGCCGTCCGGGCAGACATCTTGAACGCTCTGGCGGGCGGCGCCACTTCGGCGCACATGTTGAGCCATCTGGTGGAGGGGAAGGGAAACACCCCCCCTTCCCTCGTCGCACGCCCGGCCGTCCCTCCCCTCCCGCCTCTGTCGGAGGGGCAGGCGACGAGCCGAAGCAGGCCCTTGCTGCCTTGCCGAGGCCGCGCGCTCTTCCCCACTGACCCTTGCGGTGGCCTTCCTTCCTCACACCCTTCTCTCCCCCTAGACTGCTGCAAGTTTCTTTTGTTCCCTCCCGTTCTTGTTGGGGAGCCTTTTGCAGATCTGGATGAGGGGATATAGGCTACATTTGGGGAGCTCCGATTTGCATCGGGGAGGAGCCCCTCAGCCCTGTGAAAATAAACATCTAGGTTAACGGATGGGGCTGCGATGCGGGTGGGGAGATTCCCATCATGCGGTAGCAGCAGCAAAGAGCCGTGGGGATTTGGAAACTCGGCCGAGACGCCGATGCGATCGGTCAAAGTTCACTCTTGAGGAAGGAAGTTGCTCCTCTGGGTTCGCACGGCTGTTAGTGCTTTCGTGTGAATGCGTGTCCGTCTGTCTTTGGGTTATTGCTATACTTAAGCGTTCTTCCGTACTTGCCGCAATTCAATTTAGTGTCTCAAGTTTTCGAAATCGCTAAGTGCCTTGTTCTTGAAAGAGGCTGTGTCTCGTGGCCAAAATTGTAGAAACGTTGCGCGCTGTAGGTGACGCCGTACTGCTGCCGTGCTGGTTTGTTTGGGAAGTCTGTCATTAAATTCTCGGACCTACAACTGTAGTATATTCGTATAATTGTAGTTGAGGAACCAGAAAACTGATAATTCGTCAATTGGCGCATTTTTTCTTTCATTTGTTTCATTTTCAGTCTCCAGCCTCATGCTTTTAGAAAAAGCAGTATCAGACGAACTGTAGCTGTCATCGTCAATACACACTTCTGCAATGCTTATAACAGTGCTCAGTATATATACATGCTTGATTTTAAGATTCCTAGTGATTTTTTTTTCTTTCTGCGTTACTTTTGAATGAATTGAGTCTAGGCGATAGAAAAAAAAAAGAAAATTAATGTGGATTAGCTCAGCTAATCTTGGATACACAAAGCGAAAGATGTCGGCGTTCACTGTGTTCATTGGCGTTGGCGTTGACAATGCTCTAGACGGCGATGGCTTTGAGGAAAGGAAGGGCGCATAACTAGCTCCCTGGATATGCGGACGCCTCATTCATGGAGTGCTTTTATTGGCAGAGTGCTTGGCTTGAAGCACTCTGGTACAGGTCGGCCCGGTATTGCACTGCCTCCGGGATCGGCCCGGGGCATATCAACGCGCGCATTTTCTTTCTATCTTTGCTCTCCTGTCCTTTAACTCTCGTACTTTCCGCACGCGGCAGCGAGCGTGGTTCGGCTTGAGCCAGTAGGCAGGTCCGTGCACCTTCCTTTTCTTTCTTCCTGTCAGCAACAGCAACAGCCTCATTCGTGCTTTGATACATGTGGCAGTGGTGAGAGAGAGATGTGGCCTGTATGCATTAGCGCTGACAGCGTTGTGGCTGACATGCGGCACTGCAGCATTAGCTAGGCCGCAGCGTTCATTTGGTGATCAATCTCTCGCGATCAGCCATTAACTGCATACCACCTCCCAGGGTGGCAGGGAGGGCGCGCTGGCTATTCAGTGTGCGGAACGCAATCAAAGCAGGCTGTTGCAGTTGGACAGCAACGCCACGTACATGAAAGCGAGATTGAGGTTTCCACTGACCCACGGAGCCGGTTGTGGCCTTTCCTTTCGTGAAAATGAACGGTCTTTGCAAAGTTGTTGACGCCAATGAACTCTATGTACACCATCGGCTCACTTGTTTTGTTTGGTTTTCAAGGAAAGGTAATGGCACAGTAACCGTCTCACATATCTCGGTGGACACAAGAACCACGCCGTAAAGGAAGGGAAAGAAGAAAGAGAAAACTGAAAGTTGAAAGTTGGATTTTGAGGAAAGGCGCGGCGCTGCGCAGCGGCGGAACACCTGTGGCTCGGTGCTACTAGTGGCGCATGCGCAGTAGTGACTAGGGAGCGAGAGAGAGAGAGAGAGAGGAATATCCGTGGCGAGGCGCGCGTTGTGACGTCATGTGCCTCCTCGGAGCACCGCTACGGCGAAATCACAAGTTCGCGGCCAGTAAAGCTTTCGCTTTAAAAGGCGAGTAATAACAGTGCTGAGGAGACAGGTTGGTCGTAGCGCTAGTGGTAGCAATAGTGCTCAAACGTTTTCAAAATGGAAAACAGGAAAATTTTGATTTTTGTTCTTCCAAACCAAAGGCTTTCAACGCTGCGGGCTAGACTCCACTTCAAATATGAGTCGAAAAAATAAGAAAACCTAGAAACAGCAACATGCACTCATTCTCGTCTGCGACAGATTTTTATTTTTCGCATTACAGCGAACACAAGGCATGAGTCGCAAAACAGTTATGGGGTGCTCAGTTGTGGTGCACTTCGGAGGGCTTCGAATGGTGGCCGTTTGCGTGCTTCGGGTGATGGCCCGCCAGATGGTGAAGTGGTTGATGGTGATTGTGGTGATGCCTTCCGAAGTTCGTTCGGACTTCCTCGGGTACGGGCCCTGCAATATTTTAAGCACACTTCAGCAAAGAAGAAAGATGCACACGCAGAAGGAAATAAGTATTACTACTTATGGGCTACTTTGCCTAAAACATACTATCTTCACGATATTCATTTCAATACGCATTAGCACAGAGTGGCGAACAAAAGTATTGCTTCAGGTACAAGCAAGATATCCGGCAACACACATCAGGAATAAGAAAAAAGACAAATTGGTATTAATAAATGTGAGGGAATATAAATGCATAGCAATTATTCCAAAACAACAAATTGACATGAATGCCTAAACCATACAGTGTAATTAACGTGATGTAATTTTACGAAATATTTCAGCAATACTTTGGTGGCTATTTTCTGTCTGACCTCTTTCCACTGCAACACAGTGCGTATACAATCAATCCCGCGCGAGCGCTGCAAAGTTGATCATTTTTTGCATTTTTGTAAATAGTGTGGAAAGCTAGCTCTCTCCTGTCCATCAATTCTCGCTATCGCTCCCCTAAGTACTGCTCCTTGCTATCCTCTCCTTGGCCCCTTTTATTTCCGTCGGCCGCAGCTCGGGTGCTTAAGATATTAAATAGCTATTGCCGCGGCTGGTAACATCTTTTCCTTCTTTTTTGTATTTTTGTAATAATAAAACAGTTATGCTATTACGGTTGTCAGTCCGGTTTAGTTTATTCATGCTACGTGACTACATTTAAACGACATGAACATGCAGGAAGAGGCCCCGCAATATCTGCATAGTGACAGCTTGCCCTGTTTGTCGGAATGTATTGAAAGAGAGTAAGCAAGGGCGATGCAACAGTCACGACCAATACCGTGAAAGAAACGATTTCCCTGTTTTCCTTAACTCGTTGTATTTTGTGCTTTCCCCCTCAATGCTTGCATTGGTCGATTAGAGATATCCGTCTAATTACGTTTCTCCTCGCTTAAACTTAACAGCCACATACTGAATGGCCACCTGAAAATGAACTGTGGACTTTTTTTTATTTGTCGCCACGAACCAACGATCATGGCCTGATTCCACGGACATTACTGAGTAAATTTTACTTCTGTCTTCTCTTTAACCCCCTTTAACCCGTTCTCCTTGCATACGCAGGGAGGTAATCCGGGCATTACGCCACAAACAACCTTCCCGCCTTTACTTTATTCTTTCATGGCTTTGCATGACGATGATAGTGGATTTTTAATGACTCAACGGCATCTTTGACCAATGAGCGTCACATCACAAAGCGTTTTGCTCAACTCAAGGTGGTATCAGAGACCCATTTTCTAAGCATCTCATCCTAGATAAACTGAACACAGTCCAGGGGAAAGCTTGTACACCCATTGTATCACCGGTGCGTCCTCAGTGGGTCCCGGACGGCAAAGAGTTCGAACCCCGCACCTCCCGCATACGAGGCGGATGCTCTAACCAGGCCACCGCTGCGGTCCGACTTTGTATTAAGGAAGTGTGTCCTTTCATTTGCCTGCTTTTTTTTAGAAAGTACTTTCTTTTTGTCCCCGGGCGGCTATGGAAGCGGTTACAATGAAGCAGCTCCACCACAGTCCCAGCACCCGCCGCCGTTATACGTGCACTCACCGTGGATTCCCCGGGCGTGCTCGGCGCGGTTGATGAGTTCCTGCAGCTCGAGGCTTCGGTGCTGTAGTCGCAGCAGGCTGTCCCGGAAGTCGTCAAAGTCCGCCAGCATCCGGTGCAGCGTGTGCTCCGAGCAGAAGGACGAGAACACCTCGGACAGCTGCTCCCGGCCTGCGCGCGAGCACGCAGAGATGAGCGGTGCTGGAGGAAACGGCCCATCACCGTTGGCGTCGTTGCGAGAGCGTTCCGAGTGAGAGCGCGTCTATGCACGGCCCCTTAGGGTGTTGATGGCCTCGAGTCGTAGTTCATGGCATAGAGGACGCCGCGTCGGTCGCTTGTAGCGCGGAATAAAAAATTAATGAGGGGCGACATTGCCAGAACATTTCTTAAGTTCTTAGTTGTTGCTATGTTTGTGCTACCGTTGACCGTCAGGTTTGGCCAGGGCCCGTGCGCTAGGCTAATCACGGGGCTCTCTTGTGCTGGAAAAGTTTCGTCGAAGCTTATTTTTAATGCTGCAGTATTAGAAGCCTCATCGGGAAGCAGATGTGTCGCCGGAAGCTAAATTCACGGATTGGCTGGAAGAAAGTGGCGTCACTAGATCGGAGAATTCCCATTGACTGATTGGCTGGAGTCAAGTGCTGCTAATGCTAACGCATTGCAAACATATAAAATTACGTGTCCTTCTGTTTTTTTTTTATGAGCGCTTGATGTGTGTGTGGCTAGATGATGATGCTTCAAGTGGATGTGGACGATCTGTGGAAGCTTGGTATGCATGGACTAAAAGTAATTGAAAGAAACTAAAGTGATTGTACTAGTCTCTGCAGTCCTGAGCTCTCATTAGTAATGATAAAAAAGCATGTGGGACGAAAGAAAGCAGGTGTCAATGGCACAATAAGAACGCAAGCATGCAACGTTTTGGATAATATAAGATTTCTGAAGTCATTGCACGTATGTACTCGCTTCATAAACCAGGAGCAGTGATAAAGTTCCAGCCATCAATATTCGTAATTTTGACGATATCTGGGTACAAAATGCAATGTTGAAAGAAGGGCTGAAACCGCAAGATCAGAGGTCGCCGTTCCGAGTGGCAGACCTCCACAGTTAGCAGCGTGGTTCCCTTTTCCGACCTAAGTTGTTAGTGCATGAAAACGAGGCAGGGCAGATGGGCTCACGTGTGTGAGGGGCGCAGAGGCACCGCTCGCACTTGCTGGCTTCGGTGTAGTACGGCTGGCAGCCCGCGCCGCAGACCAGCTGGGGGCACACGTCCGGGCATTCGCACACCAGGCAGCCGTGCTCGGCCTGGCGGAACTTGCAGTACGGCTCGCACACCGGAACCACGCACTGAACGGCCGCGTGCGGCGCTGCATGTGCACGGGAAGGGAGATGCAACGCTGTGAGCATACTGTGAAGCAGCAGTACCTTAATTCGAAACTGCTTGAGAAGAAAGGTTGATTGAGAAGAAATGGTGATTGAGAAGAAATGTTAAAGAACCGAAATGTCGCTGTGTATGGCGTATAGTTTCGATACTGAAGATTTTTAAGAATCTTCCCGACACAGAAACGGGGGTTCTAGGACTCATGCGTAGAAAACGAAATTCATCTTGTCGAACGAGTCTGCAACTGAGAATAACATGTATGCATGCATGCATGCATGCATGCATGTATGTATGTATGTATGTATGTATGTATGTATGTATGTATGTATGTATGTATGTATGTATGTATGTATGTATGTATGTATGCATGCATGCATGCATGCATGCATGTATGTATGTATGTATGTATGTATGTATGTATGTATGTATGTATGTATGTATGTATGTATGTATGTATGTATGTATGTATGTATGTATGTATGTATGTATGTATGTATGTATGTATGTATGTATGTATGTATGTGTGTGTGTGTGTGTGTGGGGGGGGGGGGGCGGTAAAAGACCTTCAATGGGTAAATAGAATTACCGGCCACCTGCACTGCGTTTTGCACCCAAGCGTCGATACGACGCTTCGACAAGTCTTGTGTATATGCTGTTCTGCTTGACAACATAACGAAGGCTGCTCCACAGGGCCGAACGAACTTTCAAGGACTTTAAAGGTTTCAAAGCCACTTCTCGAGTCACACAGGAATGGTCACCAATCCGTGCGGCGGCCCTCTCGTTGCACTCCCAGTGCTTTGATCTCTTTGGACAAGGATACGGGAAAACGCTGTGCATCACAGCATGCCTTGGGTAGTTTTTATCGCACGCACCATGAAATTACCTGAATAACGCAGTCATCGCGAGTTAAAAAAAAAGAGAAGACTGAAAATCAATGTGTAGCAAATGCGACAGGTCATGAAAAGTAAGTTCACTCTAGTTAGCAGCGAATCAACAAGGGAAGCCGGAGACTCCTTAACAAATGTGAGAAAAACAGTGTAACACTATCGGAGTGGTATATCGCGTAGTTTCTGGCAACTTTAGAGACCGACATAATATACCACGAAAAATAAACACCTTGAGCGAAATATTGAGGCGGCAACATAGGAAACTTTAATAGTAAGTCTTGTAGCATTAAGCGGAGTTTGTCAGGCGTCCGGGACTACTTTCAGGTTTCTGCCTTGTTTTTATTGCTTTTTTCAACCAGAAATTCAATGACAAAAATTGACCAAACTTGACCCCAGTGGTAATGTGAATTTCAGCGACATCCGAGACGATGCGAAATGCTGGTGCTTGTCGAAGTGCTTAGTAACCCTGGGTAGGTAGTACGCGTGCTGCGTCTTACGTTCACGTCGCTTATTACCCCTGTCACACGGCGCCGCAGAGACCTTTGAGAATCGGGTCCTTATATCCAAAGGCCTAAGGAACGCAGCTACACGGCACAAATGTTGCGCCTTTGCCGCTAAGGGCCTAGGAGGCGAAGGCGCCCGTCAGAGACCTATGGAGCCCAAAGGCCCGGCCTTCGAGCAGGTCATATAACGTCAAAAAATAAAAGCAATGAAAAAAAGTATATGCAGCCAACAATGTTTGAAAGCATCTTTTAAAAATAGAAAAAGTGTCTCTGGCTTTGCTTTTTGTACGGGTGTTTATATTTTATGTCCAGATTTTAAGACAGTAATGTGTTGGAGCAACACTGAGTGCCCCTGGTGGCAAAGGCAATACACAAAACCTGCTGCTGCTGATGAGAGCAGCTGTTGCAGTTATTTGAAGCAAGCAATTAGAATGAAAAAAAAATTGTCTGAGCTCAACGAATGAACAGAAGTCTCCACGTTAATTTTAAAACACTCACTTCAGCCGGCTCGAGCACAGCAGCGGATGCTAAGCCTGAACGACTGTTTCACCTTTGGGCTGCGTCGTGTAGCAGCGTAGCTGGTCCTTTAAGCTTTCGCTGCTTTGGTGAAAAAAGGTGCCTTTGCTGGAAAGGCCTTCGAGGAATGCCGTGTGACAGGGCATAACTTACATTAACGCTTAGACCCTTTAGCTGAAAGTGATGGAGAAGCCGAGTGCACGAGACCAGACTTAGGGAGAGGGTGTGCAGAGTTGGGGTGTCAGGGTAAGGATAGCGTTGTAGGAGGGTACGTTGACGTGTGTCTCGCACGCACGCGTGATGGTGTCGGATGCCATGGGAGCAGGAGGCAGTCACGGTGGAGGGTATAAGGGTTGGCGAAGTTGGTGGTGGGTGTACGGCGGCGTCGACAGTGTTAGTGCAGGCTGGTGCATTAAGCAGTCGTGAAGTGTTGGTTAGAGGTGTCGGGGTATGGGGGTATAGGTGTGTGGAGTACGTGAACGCTGTCGGCGAGGACAATGACGAGGCCGTATCACCGAACGACACCAATACACTTGCCGCTCTGACGACCGAAGCCGAAAACGCAGTTCTTGAACTCACGGTGCTGTCTGGGCTCCGTTCCGTCAGCGTGAGTCGCCGTGTGGTTGCCGGGCTTGTGCTCGTGCTTGTGATCATGCTTGTGTGCTTCCTTGTGGTTAACCTTCTGGTGGTCCCTCCTACCACGATGCGTCCTCTCGTGACTCTCGCGGCTGTCTGTGCGAGCAGGCAGCAACAACAGAGAGTGAAGTCATGAACGGGCTCGGCCAGCAGAATGATTTAAATGCGGATTCCAGCTCAATATTATGATTACTCCGACTCTCTCAACACCACCTCATCCCCTACTCAGTTTTTAAATGATCACTTCTCTTCCTCTCACAACCACGTTTCCCTTTTGTGACATCCCCTTTGTCCTGCACTGTTTCGCCCTCCCCCGTGACCGGTGTCTAGCATGGTGAACCACTGGATCAGCTGGAAGAAGACAGAGTAAGAGCCAACACAAGTGGTTGAGGTTATCCACAGCAAGGATATATCGTGAAGGCTACCTTTGAGGGAGAGAGTGCAGGGGTGGAAACGATGCCAGCACTACATCAGATTAAAGCTATCTTTCTTATTAAGACAGTTTCGTCATCTACAAGTTTGCCGCATAAGGGCACATTTTGCATGCGGTAATTATATTAACTTTTGATCACTCTTAGCTTTAGTAATTAAATGGCAACAAATTAAAACAAGAATTAGAGAATTGCACTGCTCCAGTCGCAAAGTTTTGTCGTATATCTCACACTGTTATGCATCGTCTACTTGAGTGGACCTATTTACGATCCATTCAATGTGTTTTCAAACGAACGATTTATTACAATGCGTGACAGTTTATCGTCCAGTGCGTGTCGGGTATCCTTTCTTCTTTCACTGCCGTCGCAGCATTTTTGCTAACTTTGCAGTTAGGTAAAAAGTTCATGGCGCCACTTCTATACATGTCGTGGCTGTGCAAATGCGATTATTTTCATACTAACGGCATGTTTTTTTTTTTGTTGCTGTCAGGCGGCGATGCCTACACGCACCCGATGTTCGTGAACATGCGAGATGGCGACACAAAGTTTTGGCCAAATCTAAGTCCCTACATCGTGTGCTGTTGAATTAAAACAGCTTCGCCCGAACCATCCAAAAGCCCAGTCTCCTAAAATTATGTACGGCATAAGTGGTAGGCTGGGCGCTAGGCTTCGTTCTGCGCCCGAGATTAAGCATAGATAGCGGGCTTCTTTCTGTCTGCATTTCACTCACAATGTGCGCCGAACATATGTACAAGCTCTTTGTTGGCACAAGTATTTTCTGTTTCCCAACGATAGTCCACTGTCGATGTAACTCGGGGCCGGCGGGTAAATGACGGACAATAAATTAGAGCGGACACTTAAGTTCCGCCTAATGCGAAAGGTATGACGCGATAGGTTTTGGTGGATTAACGTCCATATATGCGGAATTGGTCGCTCTCGATTTCATTTATAGATTCGTGGCAGTCCTCACACCACTCCTGGCGCAGTAGTGCAGCGATTAAGCGATGCGCCTCTGCCCTGTGATGACAGGTGCTGCCATCGGTGAGTCTAGTCCGATGTCGAGACGCCCACTGTCTGGGCTGTTGCAAACCAGTTTCGCTACCGCTTCCACCGGGCTAGCGCGAGGCGCAAAGCGCCCAGCGAGCAATGCGGCAACACCCGGAAGGCCCTCAATTGAAAGGTCAGTGCATCAACTGAACTTTTGATTAAGCAGTGAATAGCATGTTTGGAGGCTGGTTTGGCGGCTATGGGGCAATCAGACGAAACAATAGGTCAGCAGTAAACATCGCGTTAAACTACGCCTGCTTCTGTACAGAAGGCATTAACGCACTTCTTTATGAGGAATAAAGCTGCGTCTTACTGGACTCGTTGCTCTCCTCGGAGCTCTCCTTCTTTGCTGTGGTGTTCCTCTTGCCGACCGAGTGCGATTTGGGGGCCTTTGTCCTGTTCCCTTTCTTCTTGGATCCGGCCTCTGCGGAGAGAACAAAAAAACTTAAGTTCAGCTGCAACAAAACAATTGTCGCAGCTTCGGTTCCGCGTGTTTTTGAAAAAAAAAAGTGCGCGGTCATTTCATCCCGGCTACCACCACATCCATACCACCGTCCATGCTTAGACAACTGGACCAAAGAGTTTTCCCCATGACCTAATAATATTCGTGTTCTATGCCCACCCAGTCCACTTTGCTCCAGGAAAAGGGCTGCCATTTATTGCAGTTCGACTATAGTATTGCATCCTATTTTGCAATGCAGAGCATGAGTGATAAAGAAAGCAAATGAAGCTCTTTTTTTCTCTTGGTGCACACCAACCCTTCTCAGAGTATTAGCTGGCTTATAATTTTTGTTGGAAGATCTGTATGTTTTTTCTTCTCTAGAGCTTTAGCCAGGCACGTTTGCGTGCATACCTTGATGGATACACTTGATTGCATACCTTGATGGACGAGTGTGTCCCATTTCTACAACAAACGGTAGCACGATGAAATCCAGATGGCATTCCGAGCTATAGCCATTTCCACATGATAGCCGCCGTGGGACCTGTTAAAACTGGCTCGCATGTAACTCAAGACAATAGTGAGTTGCCGCTGCCATCTATGTGAGATTGCTCGTATGCAAGGTGGTTGTATGCGGACCTCGCACTTCGTCAGTCCTTTACTGGAATCTCGTTTTGAAGCAGATGTCTCACGCATCCTCGCGCATAGAATTCACCTTCGCTGCAATTAAGCATATTGCCGTTGTTCAGTGGTGAACATTTATAAAACCGCCGCGTGGTACACGGTTTACGACCGAGGCCCACCAAAACTAGAAGCAAGTTGACAGCGTCCACTGGGACTCAGGAGCTCGCACAAAGTCAAAAGACAACGCTTTGACCAGCCCGTAAAACACACAGAGAAAGCGATTATCTGTAGTGCATCACGTTTTGTCGCTCCTGCAGAAATGCCACGTGAAATACGCCCCCTTCTCAAGCCCTGCTGTAGTTTGCCGTCACTGCCACCCGGCGCCGAAAAAAAAAAACTGCTGATTGTTGTTGTTTTTTTCGTTGATAAGCGAGCGAAGCTGGGTGATTCAAGCTTCCAATCTTACAATGATGATAGCCGTTGGCCGGAGCACCCTAAAACATTGCAACGTTATCGATTGTAAAACCGAAGGAAGATTATTGCACGTGCGTCTACCTTTGTCCCTGCAGCTGAAATGTTGATAATACGCCCTCAGTTTGGTAAGTGTTTCTGCAGCCTTCCGCCACCTGCCATTTTTCATTCTGCCGCTGCTGCCGCTAGAGGTCGGGTATGCTTTTTCCTGTCTTCCCTTGAGGTGGAGCGCGTAGGGGAGAGGTCACGTGTCGCCAGCCGGCCTATCCGGCACTGAGCCTGTTCCGTTTATCGCGGAATCGGCCTGTCACGTGTCGCCTGCTAGCGCCGCTCCTTGGAACCCGTGAGAGGGCGCGCATGCAGTTATCGCTACGTATAAAAAAAAATAGCGGAGCCTTCTGCTGTCTGCGTCGTCAACGCAGAAGTGCACGCAGCAAGAGCAGTCGAACGGCGAAACGTGTGCAGCGTTCGTGTCGGTGCTGTCTCTTCTACGTCCAGACGGTCAACAGCATTCCTCGACACCCGACGCCACCGCTTCGGGGGAGCTGACGGCGATACACCTAAGGCCACTCAAGACACGTCGCTCGCATTGCTTCGTTCCGCAACGAGTACAGTACAAGAACGTCTAGGCGTTGCTGCACCTGGAATGTCAACCGTGCGGCCACGGCCAGCGAAGTACAACGTCCAGTGGGGCTATAAGGACAGCCACAGTTCTACCATGAATGCGTCGGACGCGTTGGCTACGTACAAAAAGAAGGTGCGGCTGATTCTCCTCAAGAACGGGCAACTAGCCCGAGCACTGGCTGCGTCCCAGAGGAAGACGTCCAGGTTGGAGAAGGTGAACGAGCGTGAGCAGAAGATTGAAAAGCTTGCCCTGCCGCGACTCAAAGCCTGGTTGGAAGCGGGTATGCAATGCATACACGATGCGAGCATTAATTACTCACGAGCGATCGTACTTCTGCAGGATATAATGACTCCCGAACGAGACTTAACCCTAACCGATGCCGCTGACGACCCGAGCACTCGGGAGGACCTCGGGCTGCCGTTGCACCTTCATGGTAGGCCATGCGCGAGTGAATGCGGCAACATTACCGTAATCTCTGAGGAAGACGAGACCATCATTAGGTCAGGATGTAGTTCCCCCCAAGTGCCCGCACGGGGCCCAGTAGTCGGCCAGTCTCCGACGCTTACCGCGGTAATGGACACAGACCGCGAGTTAGATAAAATTCCTGGCTGCCGCACCGTCAGCCCTCTTGAGCCTTTCGCGTTATCCCCTGAGAGACCGACACCAATGCTTAATGCTGTTGAACAGGTTGCGGTGAACCAAAGCACTACCGCCGAAACAGATTCCGCGCTTAATACGCCTGCTGCCAGCATCAACAACGGCCACAAGCTCGACGGCCGCCAGTTGCCGCCGATTTTCAGCGCTGGGGCCGAGGAAGCTGACGATTTCCGCCTCACGGAAGACTCGCCGTCCAGTCCAAAGCAGGTTCGTGTCCCTCCCAAACCACGGAAGTCAGTGGGCAAGTCTAGCGGCAGTCGAAGCCTCGGTTCGCATAGAAGCCCTTCGCTGTCGGCGGTCGGTCACGGCCGGCGATACTCGTCCACAGATGAATCCCCGGAATCGTTTCGGCTCGAAACCGGGCAAAGTATGCGGGGAGAGTGCGAAGCATCAAGCGACGTCTCTCTGCGGTCGTCGACGTGCCCTCTGGATGAGGCCTTCGTGGAGTCGCCAGACTTCCTTGCAGTGCTGCCCTCTCCAGTCATTCCAGAAAAGACTGACATGATTCATGATGGTGAAGGCCACCCGAATGTGCCGCCTTCTGCGGCAAGCGCCGAGACGCCGCCGGGATCAAGGCAGGCGGAGCAGCCACCAGCCGCGCTTCAGACGGCCAAGGCGTCGCGCCGCAAGTCTAAGACAAGCACTCAGCCCTTTTCAGTCTCTCCCGCGACGGACGAGGGCAGTGTTCCCCGTTACTCGAGTGGTCGTCCAGCTCGACGGAGTTCACTCGGCAAGAACTACAAGGAGCCCAGTTTGAAGAAGAGGCTTTCCTGAACGTGATATATCGCGTAGCTCCTGTTGCGCAGTTCACACGAGTCGTATCGGCAGGCCTCGTCGAAGCATTTTAAACTGCCTCCCGATTTTTATTAGCGTTTAGGCTAAGCGAATAATTTAGCCGCTAGCACTCGTGCTTGGGCTTTCCTCCTGTAATATACCGGTAGATTCGCAACGGGAAATCCTGTGCTTTTATTTTCTTCAGGAGATAACCTTCCCGAATGCCAACATTTTCACCCTCGGGCTGTTTGTGAACGACAGCGCAGTAGACTGTAAAGACACACTTGACGTTGGTGGCCTATCCACCAGTGAATTCAGAATTTTTAAGTTCGCGGACAAACTTTTATCTGTTTTAGGTTCTTTTTTAAATGTGTGAGCGTTGTAAATTTCTTTGTGGGATTTTATTGCACGAATGGTGATATCACGTGTTCGTCCCCCTACGCCAGAACTTTCGTACTGTTTTGTCTTATTACTTTACAGAGCTTTTATTTCGTCAGTCATGTTTTTACAATATGTGCAGCACTAGTCAAACTAACAGTTCTTGATACTAAAATAAAACATTTCTGATTCACTAAATCGCTTTGTTTAACCTGAATTCGGGTCGTATTGTGCCAGAAATGTGCCTTCATCTTAATTAACCTTGTAGTGGTTGTATATTTTATTGTATTTTATTCTTTTTTTTCCTGCAATATATCGCCCTGTTCTCGGTTAATGTCTCTGTTCGTCTAATTCACATTTCATGTCGTAGTGGCCAAAACTGAAAGGCGGCGCCCAGCCTTCCAGTTATGAGTTAGTACGGCTAATATTTTTCACAGAGAATAAATTGCAGCCACATTTTTACCTCCGTAGTTAGGGTCATAAAAGGCTCTTACATTCCACATTTTTGTTATGCCGCTTGTTTCTGTAGTATCACGGGGTCGCGTAAACACATTGCAAGTGAAAAATTGTCCTGCCTATCTCGACATGCAGTTCAGGTGTCGAAGAGGAAAAACAATCTTCAAAACAGACTATAGGGTCCTGGCGCACAGCCAAATGGACACCGCCACCGTTGCACCACCTCACAAACTCCGGACAAGGACTGCGTGATATCGGCGCCCTCTAAATCGCACATAATGCACACAACTGAATAACGCGCTTTAGGAACAGTCCCTAGGTCCCCCTCTGTAGTGAAAGTATTATTAGTGCGAATGGCATCTATATAGACGCCCTTATAATCACACACGTTGCACACAACTGAAAAACCATAAGCATTCCTTAGTCCCTGCACCCCTCTATTGTAAGGGAAAGTGCTATAAGTGCGAATGGCATCTATATGTGCTTCGAGCACTTATCTTCCATTACGGCAATTGAGAAAAGAATTCAGAACCAAAGCGCCGGCGATTTTTTTTTTTGTCTTCGTGAAGGCGGCATCGCCAGTGATGTGCGCAGTTCGCTACTGGCAGCGCACTGCAACTTCTAAATTTGTTTAAGCAGTCATGAGTAGATGGTTTGACTCCCACAAGTGGAGTGACAATCGCTATCTTCCTGATTTTGATCCAATCGATGCATGAGCCTTCGTAACGCATCCTACACACGGCCACTCACCTCAGCATTTCGTCTCGTAGCAATCTAAACAGGTGGCTGCTCGGTTTAATCGTGTCGGCGAGAAGGATGGTAAATAGGAGAAAATGCGCATAAAGGCGCGTCGGCTAGAGTAGTGTGCGAAGTGGAGAGCACATTAAAACGTTGTACTTGACGTGAGCGTCGGTGATTCTGTCGTACTCAGTGAAGGACAAGGACCATTTCGCGGTGTCTCTATCTGTCGACGAGTATCAACACCCCTCCGCCCTGTCTGAGCACTTTCTGATAAGTTAAACGTGTTAGTACAACGTGCGCAGTTGGCCCACTTGTTTCATATTTTTTGTTTTGTTTAAATTTGAGAGCTTTCAGTCCGTTCGGACAGTTTCTGCATGCCATGTTCTGGATCAGTGACGTGACGCGCGTCTAATCATTGCTTATGCCCCTTCCACTTGCGCTTCATACTGCTCTCCTATCTGCTCGCGGCAGTGAAAAACTCTGATGCCAGTCTTTCTTAATATTTCTACCGTAACTTCATACTACTACACGTGTTCATTAACTGGTGACACATGAAGTGTCGATCTCTCGATTCCACTGGCCACATTTGCAGTTCGACTGTCTTCCTCATAGATGGCAACTGCTGGAATGAGTTTTCCGTCTTGCGTAAAAGCCATAGGGCAGTTCACCTGGCGTGCAGACGCAGCGTGGGCATCCTTGGTCTCCGGGCGCCAGTTGGCATCCCTTGCCGTCACACTTTGGCGGAACGCACTCGGGCTTGGGTGGCTGCTCTCCGGGCTTCCCGCTGCTTGCCACTGCATGAAGGCATTGCAGAGTTTTGTTGATCGGAAGAAATGTTTAACAAGAGCATAGCATCCTGTTTGCTTGTTTGCATTCATGAATTAAGTGAAATCGTGTGGTCTGAGTTAGGGGGGATTCGCGCGAAGAGCCAAAGCAACGATTTTTCTCGCGCATGGCTTATCACGTGGCGTCAAGTCACTGGTTCGTGACATCTTGTTGGCGTCCGCTGTCGATGGGGACGAATAACTGAAGGGCGACTTGATTAGGGCGGCGGCAAAACATGAATAACGAATTAAATAAGACTGGCGGCTGACATCCGGGGTGTTTTCCTCTCTGTTTTTTTAACAGGTGACGCGTGTCTACCGTTGCTTACTGTGTGATTTTTTCTCTTTTTTTTTGCAGCCATGTTATCTGCAGTGCATGCACTTTGTCGTCCGTTGTTCTAACCCGTTATGCGAACGCCTTCAACAGGAGAATACTAGCCAGGAAACTTCGCCGTGACGTCACTGACGCATCTGTGAGTGCGTCGGTGGTTTGAATCTCCTTATAGTGACACCTTGACGAATTAATTCACGTCTCTGTAAGAACAAAAATAAGCATGACCCGCGTACGAAAGGCTTAGTCGGCTTTAACCTCGCTGCATGAAAACACCACATTATTTCCTTTAATTAGTGTATAGCGAACCCAAATTCTGCGTTCATGGCAAGTTTGCGAAATACAAAAAAAGCTATTGTAACACATGGTGTGTTTATTTCCAGTATATGTTAGTGCGCAGGCGCAATGCTTTCATGGCTTTATCCTGCGCGTTACGTGTTAGTTGAATCAGGTAACTCTTCTCTTTGTCGTGATAAACGCAAGAGCTAATAGAATTATCATGATAGCGTTCGGTTTACCTAGAACGCATGGTGACTCAGTGATTTAGATGCTAAGTGCAAGTCGTAACATTGTATCGGTCAATATAGGCCGCATGTGTCGTTGTCAAGTATCTTTGAGTATCTTTTTTAATTCTCTGTTTTTGTCCGTGCTCTCTTTAACACGAGCTCATATTCTTTTTCAAAGAACACCTGCCATGTGTGATTTTCATCTACACTGACTCAACAAAAGAAATCCTTATGCAGCATAAACCACGAAGGATGGCGAGGATTTGAACGAGAAAACTTTGAGGCCTTATAAGAAATTTCGCTTTAAGATTTTCCCACGTACCGCGCTTTATCAAACAGGATACCGGGGAGATGTCGCTATAACCTTTGTAGCGGTTGCAGCCTAATCGCCAGGAGAGTATAAGTTGAAAGATTTGAAATGAAATGGACACTGAAATGATGAAATAATAGCCGCCCACTTTCGCGTTGTGATAGCTCTAATCATGTGGTCGGCCATTTCGTTTGGGTCAAGCGAGACTTGTGAAAAAGCCTGCTTTCGGAACTTTATACGAGGTCTAACCTGCTGAGATATTTCCTAAAGGCCAACTATACCCCGCCAAATTTCGAGGTTAGCTTGCATACCCAAGTATGCAAGCTAACCATAAATGACTGTACTAGCGATACGCATGCCAATAGAATGCGACGAAAGCCAACCAAACTAGATCCAGCCGGTTTAGTTGGACAAAATTTAAAAAACTAATTAACAATGACAGCCTATGACCCGCTAACCATATGGTTAGCTGGTTAGCGGGTCATATGCAGCAAGCCAGATCAACCTGCAAATGTTCCACACTGCTGAAAAAAAAAATCATAGAACCGAAATTCTTGCACTTAAATTTCCTCTAGTTATTACCTTTTCACGTAGGGGGTATTCACGTGACGTCATGGGCGCCATTTTGTTGTCCAGGGTGCGGCTTCAGTAGTGCCGGCCGGAGCAGGAGACGATGATCTCGTTAGACACGTGCGCGACCTTTCGCAGTGCTTTAAAGACAACAAAATGGCGGCTGCTGTCACGCGGGTGAATACCCCCTCTGGGTATTGAGGAAAGCTTTAAGAAAGGACCGTTTCTTTGTCGCGAAGGGACAGTGTGCGGGGGTCACGGATCACAGGACTTAATTGTGTCCGACTATTGTAGGGTGCCACATGGGCCTCGCTCACCCAGCTGCTGAACAACAGCGTCCTGGTGGCGTACTTGCTCCGTAAAGTGGACCACGTGCCTGGCGAGTGGGTCCGCCTGCCGGAACACCATGTTGAGCAGTGCGCGGGGACAGTGGCGCTCGCCGTATTTCACCAGGGTCTCCCTGGCTGCAAGACGGCAGGACGACGGTTACGGCACTCTGGACGGCAACCTTCTCGCTTGAAACGACCCAAATTGAGAGGCTGGATGTAAGCGCCTGGTTGTGCACCTGACATGCTACCATGTGGGTGCTTCACAAGGTATACCATGGCTAAAATGTCGGACATGCTGGCGTGGTCTGCCCGGCCAGCGAATACAGTTTACAGCAGGAAATACGGTCCTAAGCGCCGCGTGACCGACAAAAAAGAAGGCGGTTTTTGAACCTTTTAACGACATCCCTTAATAGGCGCTGAAAATATATCTCAATATTAATGCCTAGTGGATTCGTCCAGTGTTTTGTTCTCTTTTTTAAAACGGTTTTTCTGGCATCCTCGCTGTTGCCTTCTTAAATTACAGGGATACTGACAGTAATCTTGCTTTCTTGATGCTAAGCGTAACTTTATGGGTGTCTTTCGTGCGATAAGAATTGCTTAATAACGGATTATACATATCTATCTGGGCTTTCGTGTAACTGTAGGTAAGTTGCAGTAAGTGCTGTTTTCTATCCCATCGGTTGACACAACGCCATCGCTTCGGCTCGTGCTATTTTCATCCATCATCATCAATCAAATGTAATCAAAAGCCAACAACAAAATTTGTCAAAAACTGTCACGCATTAAATTCATTCTAAACAGCTTCAAGGGTGGGTGCATAACACCCTGCGACTGCACCGACAAGTTTCTGTGAGGATCATTGCTCAGAAGCTCATCAAATCGAGCTGTGCAATGAGTAAAAACAGCGCACTGAAGGACGAGCGCTCGTCCGTGTGCGTCTTCCTTCGTCCCAGTTTCAAATCGCGCTGTTTCTACTCAATGGACTACCAACTCGTCTAAGGTTCTGTATTAACCCCTGCGATGAGGAGCGCGCTAAGAGGGGACTAAGATGCCTCAATGCCAGCGCCGGGGTGGAGACAACTTCAGCGGCGCCGCCATATTGGATCACACGGGATCAGCGGCGCTAGCGTCCGTAACGGCGCCGTTCATGCTCTCGGCGCGCTTCAAAGTAGGATGCCTCATTGCCAGCGCCGGGGTGGAGACAACTTCAACGGCGCCGCCATATTGAATCACACGGGATCTGCGGCGCTAGCGTTCGTAAGTGCGTTGACTTGAACGGCCTTTTGCAGCGAGAGCTACACTGGGCTACCAGACGAGCATTTCGCGGTACATGGGAGAGGCCAGTTGTGATTCAATATGGTGGCGTCGCTTAAGTTGTCTCCACCCCGGCGCTGACACTGAGGTGTTCTAGAGGGGACAGCCGCATGCCGCCACCTACCGGTGATGGATGGGCAGAGGCACCATGGGCAGCGGTGTGGGGGCGTCACCGTTTCTTTCTCGCACTCGGCCGGACATGTCAGCTCGGGGCAGTGGCGCTTCTCGGGAGGCTGGCCTCCGACACCGAACCTCTCCTCGCCTGTGCCGAAGAAAAGAAGCCATGCGAGTGGATTACTAGCGTTCACACGATGAGTCACAGAAGATACACCGTAGATAAAACCCGTCATATGGTGCTTTCTACTCTATGCTTATTATATAAAAAAATGTTAGGGGTTTAAACGTAACGTAGTTAAACCGGGTAGACATGCGAAAGCATGTGTTTAGCCTGGTTGGATCATGGTTTTGCTTCTGTGGGTCATAGCCACAGAAACTGGGGAACGCTATAATCAAGACAACGGGACAACACCACATAAGGACACCACAAGACACGAGCGCTATAATCAAGACAAGGGGACAACACCACATAAGGACACCACAAGACACGAGCGCTCGTGTCTTGTGGTGTTGTTTTTATATGGTGTTGTCCCCTTGTCTTGATTATAGCGCTCCCCAGTTTCAGTATGCACAACCAACTAGCCCCCTACAAAGCTTTACTGTCGTAGCCACATTTAGCCACGATATTACACTCGGGTTAAGCTCTGATCGAGGTTAAGTTGATCTGGTCTAGTCGCGCCGCAGATGGAAGCTGGTGAAGACGACGATGTTCAATGCACATCGCTTTTACTACTCCTTTTCCCCTTCTAAACGCTCCTGTTTCTATCAATTTACCGCCAGTGTCCTGGCCACTCCCCCGTAGTGGTTATGTGCCATCTTTATTTGAGAGTTAACCAATCAACCACAGCGCGATAGGGTGTACTTTGCACTGTCTTTCCGGGGCGTATTAGAAAGTCGTGCAACGTCTGCCTTGCTAAACGCGCAACGCAAGGCGTTGACGAATTCAGGCTTGCGCCATCTATCGTAGAATTGGGCCCCCTCACCTTCGCAGACGCACTCGGGGCATTTGTCGGTCCCGTTCTTGACCTCGTGGCAGCCGGGTCCGCACACCAGCACGGGGCAGTCGCCTCGGCAGTCGCACACCAGGCAGCCGTCATCGCCCACCTTGGTCTTGCAGTCCTTGGCGCACAGCGGCTCTGGGCAGTCCACGGGGCCCTTGGTCGTTTTCTCTGCAGTCGAGTGACACAGAGAGAGACAAATTAAAGCCGGAAGGTTAAAACGGTGATGGATGTGCACAACATCCAGTGAACATTTTACAGCGAGAGCTGTTCCAAGGACGTTTTAACACCGGAGCACGCGTCTCCCCATCCCGTTTAGCCTGTGTAGCAGCAGATGATGCTGCAGGTCCGCTTAATCACTGATGGTGCTGCCATATTCTTTGTGCACTTACACTGAGTTTTCCCCCACTTAGCATGAGAGGGCGCCGTAGACAGTGCTTAACAGCGATGTGGCGCTGTTGCACTGTTACGTAGCCGGTTGTGGCGCGGGGATTCAAAAAAATGATTGGTGCTTGGTCATCAGGCTTAGCTGAGCTCTCTCTGTGTTGTGCGGCTTGCCTAGAAAAAGGGTGAGCACTAATGATATTTTCAACTCCACCAATGCAATCGGTTCCGACAGCCTGGTGCGAAGAAATATTAGCATTACGTTTCTCTCTCTCTCTTTTTAATGCTTTTAGTCGATATGTAAAAGTAGGGTATCGAGCCCACGACTTTATGCCCAGCAATACAACGCCATGGCAGTGAGCCTTGGCGGGGTACACGTCAGCAATTGTTCCACCTGTGTCGTGTAGTACAAACAAAATATAACTCCTACCACTGCCCCGAATGGCCAATGTCCTCAAAGAATTTCAAAAGTAGCCTTGCTGCCAGCGCCTCTTAGGTTGTGAATAATAAGAAAGCACCACGTGATTGAGTCTGTCTAGGAACACGTTCCGTCTCCTCATATTTCCTTGGCCGCTGCTGCACGGAAGCGAGTCTGCCATCCAGAAAGTCCACATGTTGTTGGCATCTGACGAAGGCGTTTCTTTTGCTTTGTTTGGTGAGCATCCAGCCCTAAGGAATCACCGAAGTTGAGTACACATAGGTCATAACAATAATTAAGCGAAGGACGGCACGCGCACCACTGGTAAAAAGAACATTAAAAGCACTGACGTTTCGGCATTATGCGGTGAGTTGTCCTGTTCCTCATGTAAGCACACGAAGACACGTACGATAATGGCCGATTCCGTAACGCAAGATGTGTGAATAAACGGGGCTAAGATTTTCTTCATTTTTTTCAGTGTTTGTGCCATGGCTTGAGATTTGCAAGGACTCTAGATGAAGACACGGCATCAAGTTTCTTCCTTTCGCAAGAATTGGCGCACCGTGCCGGCTTATCTGGTGGCCCATGGTATCTGCACGGTCAGTTAAACCGCTGGGACTCACGTGGTGTTTGTTGACATCATTTTAATGTTCCTGCGATATTCTTCGAAAATTGCCTCTTTTCCTAAAACGCCCGTAGCCACCATACCAATGATCAATCACCTCGCGCGGCAGTTTGTGCTTGACACTTACAAAGCGGTCCTTGAATTGGGGCGATAGCGCAAGTGCTACGTCCACATTGTATTTTCATATGGACAGAGCCAGTGTGTCGTGTAATACAAGTTTTAGAAGATTGGTACGCGAACATTTGGGTGAGTATCTGCCTGGTTGGGATGCGAATTAGAGTGAAAAAACTATGGCACTCCGACCAAAGTCTCATGACGATGTCAGTGCACGTTAAAGGACACCAGGTGATCGAAATTTTCGAAGCCCTTCACCACGGCGTTCTTCGAGTCGCTTTGGCACGTTAAAACACCATAAACCAAACCAAACTCTCACGGTGGAACCGATGTTTCGGCGCCAACTTGGCACCTTCTTCAGGCTAGAGCAGTCAGTCCTGAAGATTGTTCAACCCTGGTCGGCCTTCTCTCATGAAAATTTGGTCGGAGTGTCGCAGTCTTTTTTTCCTTTCTCTCTAAGGTTTGCAAGCTATTTAATCTGGTGTTGATCTCATAAACCACGGCACGTAATTCGAGCAGGAATGGGTTTATAAGGCTTTAATATCCCAAAGCGACTCAGGCTTTGAGGGACGCCGTAGTGAAGGGCTCCGGAAATTTTGATCACCCGGGGGTCTTCGTGCACTGACATCGCACATTGCACGGGCCTCTAGAATTTCGCATCCATCAAAATTCGATCACCGCGGCCCCTAGCTGCGCATACCGTAGCATGCTGCCAAAACAAATGTTATGACCAGCTTAAGCAAATTACTTAAGATTGTAAAGTCCTTCAGACAGTCTAATGATTGTCAGATTCATAAATAATAATCTTCAGAGAAAGACAATTTTTTCAGCGTACCAGGTGACATTCGTGAACCTCTGTGCATAGTTGCTCCGAGTGAGGTAATCCCTCATTTATTACCATTGTCAAGAAGGGGAGTTTATAAATTCGAGTTTAATTTAAAATGACCGAAGAAACGTCACTATCTTGCTCAGTCATATATTGCTCAACTCAATTCATTCTTATAAGTACAGCAACTAGCGATACGAAAAAAAAAGCAGCTTTATGTCATTCGAGGCCCAATATTACTATTACACTTGCCTCAAACTTGAAGGAGCCAAGCGCATCACGCGTACGAAATCAAGCTTCTAAACAATAAAAGTACTCCGCACATTTAACTCAAAATCATAGCAATCTCTTTCATATTTACTGAGAATCTATGTTCATTGCCGTGTTAAGACTTGACGTCCCTCTGTTGCCTAATAAGCTAACCCTCCTTGGTTTTGACAACCGTCCCGCAAAGGTACACCTATGACCGATGTGAGCTGAAATGATATAAGCTGGCACTTAAAAAAAAAATTCTTTTCACTTCTTCACGTAACTTTAAAACGCATTAAGAAGATCATGGACACGCACGAGTACTATTTAGAAAGAAAATAAACAATAAAGTACACCCCCCTCACTCATACTTGAGGAGTCATCTTTGACGCCCCTCTAGTAAGGTGTTGCTTTGCATATTTCCTGTACATTATTTTATCCCCCGTTCCTCTGAAAGCCCTGCTGCCTCGCACTCACCGCCGGCGACGGCGTTCAGGGCGACGACGGCCACGAAGACCAGGAGGAGGGCCCGGCGCGTCATGTCGGCTCCCATGGCAGCGGCTGATCTACGAGGCGCCCGCGTCGTCGTCGCGTGAGGAGACCGCGCGCACGCGGTCGTCGCTGCCAACGCTCGCGTCGTCGCGCAGTCGGCCCCAGAGGCGCCGCCTTATCACGGCCTCGCAGACTGCTGCCGCGGCCACGAGACGCTGTTGACCTTTGCGCTTGATGCCGCGCCTCTGTCCGTAACGGGGAGGGGGAAGAGGTGGTGAGATCCCGCCGTGATCTTACACACGGCTCTCATATACCCTTTCTTTATTCGCTTTTCCGTTTTTATTCTTATCGATTGTGTGTCCTTTACTTTCTCTGTCCTACTCAGTTGCTCAGCTATCATTAGGGTGTATCTTTGTTCCTAGTTATCGATACGGACACGCCGTAGGTGCAATGTCGGCTCGTGCGTGTCCGTGTGAATACTAGGGTCGTAATTGCATCACCTATCCTTTGCTCACCGAGGCTATAGCAGCACGCTAAAGCCCGAAGTGTTGCATTAATATTGGCCTGTTACCTCGAGCCAGCAGTCATAGCTGCGTCCAAGAGTAGGTAATTAGTAGTACTAGTAAACTGATTATAACTGCAGAGGAAAGGGGCAGTAACTGGTTGCGGCACTTATCCTGCGTGCGTATCATTTTTGGGCGTTGGTATCCGGAGAGCGAGATTACGCTGGTGACCTGCTGTTTTAAGGAGGGCTCACTGATTGCAACGCTGTTGGTAAAATTGGGAAACACATGAATGTGTCACATCAAAGATTTCTTTCTTAGTAGAATCATTGGCACGTTAATTCAACATTTGACGTGAGGCTTGTTCTTTACAAAGAGACTAAGTTTGTCCTCGTTTCGCATCTTGTCTCAAGACGTCGTTCATGTCCGCCACCTGGCTTACCTTCGCCACAAAGCATAACCACCACCTGAGTTTTTTTTTTTTTAGACTGAAAGATCTTCAAGATATTCTAGTCGTCAAGAACTTCTGTCCAGCTCATGTACAGGCTGGCACAAGCCGAAGCCAAGGGCTCGCTGGACATCGTCATCTGACCAATCAAAAATTTCTCCAGGAACGCACAGTACCTTCATTGTTCCGTGCCTAGGAAATCGTATACAACTGAAGAACGAAGCGGTCGATTCTATTCGAAGGAGGTCTTCCACTCAACGTCTTCGACCGATTGTCATGAAGTCGCGAATAATCCGGATAATCCATGGTTAATCCCTTGCACCTGCAAGCAGGTGCAAGGAGATTAACCACGACGCCATAGAGAAGCGATAGACTCCATAGGATGGAAGGTCTCCTTTGAGGGGTGTTCGCCGCTTCGCTCCTGATTTATATCCGTCTATAAAGACTTCTCACCCACGCTGATATCCAACAGATACGGTCACGAAACCCCTTGCGCCTACGCCGAGTTTCTGGCAATGGTCGGTAGCTTTCAGGTCTCTTATGATCGGTTAGTTGTGTGACAAGCAGTCGTGATGGCATTGTGATGGCAATCATGACGTTACCGCATGGTTTCACTCCACGTGCTAACCTAAGAGGAGTTATGTGAATACCAACGTATAGTTTTCTGACTACGACGAAGTACGACAGTTTTTGTAATCTTTTTCTCTTACCTTTTTTTTTGTTACGATGTCCTGCGCGCGCAATTACCTCGTGTTCGACTTTTTCACATATTTTTATTTCACATTCTTCTACAACTTGTTGGGAAAATCTTGTTCGGTAGACAAATCACTTTCATAAAATGAAGTTGGAAAATATCTTAGGCTGAATGCCATCAGATCGAGGAATCGCTGTTCGCAAAACGAAGTTCGTAAAATCGAGTGTGAGCACGGTTTCCCTTACAAGAGAACAAGGCGGGTCGCTTCAGTAATTCTTTGAAAGCCTACGTTTTGTTTATGAAATCAAAATGAAAAGAGCAGTGAAGAAGGGAAAAAATGCCAAAATTGAGTAGAGACCAAACACCTGCGCTCGCCACATGCAGTACGTTCCGACCGAGCTGTGACGGTGCATCATTCTCGTCTCTGCATCCATGGTTGTTTGCATACCTGAGTGTGCAACCTAGAAAACTTAGCAGATTGCTTGAAATGTTCCATTTTTTCCAGTATCGTTAGGAACGGTGGCTTTGGGAGAAACTTATCTACTGAGGAGCTTTGTGTGCAAAGAACTGCAGTCGGCCTAGAATGCCCTAGGAGTGTCTAGGATACTTTGTTTCAAAGAACGTTGACTGGTTTCACCGCAGTTTTAATCACTGTGGCACTTGTCGTTTGACCTTTCTTTCCCTGCAGCTCTATCACAGACCGGAGACTTCGCAGGAGATCAGTCTGATAACAGGTGGCTGCGCTTATACGCACAGAGCAAGTCATCTTCAGGCAGCTCTTCGACTTCGGCATTCATATTTATCGCGGCCAAGAAAAGGCGTACCTTTTTGTGATATGTAGCCCTGGCGGAGATAGCGGTTACACAATGCATGAGATTGTGTTATAGCTGCTCGCAGTGTTCGACGCCGCTAAGTTCCTCACAAACTGTAGATGCCAAGAGATGAAAGTAGCTCATCTCTTTCAAGGTATTAGTAATGGCGTCGCACTGACTTAAGCGACACCAATACCGTGAACCTATTTCAGTGTATATTATTTTTACTGACTCGGTATACGTTTTTTTTTCTTCGGGAATAAGGGTGGGGACGATATTGTGTACTTCGCACAGCCTCCTTTTGCCTTTTTTCTTACGCCAGCTGGAGAGTTCCGGTGGCGGCTTTTGTTCCAGCAGACCTCCGGTTAACACAGAGGCGGATTTATGAGTTACTTTTGTAGAAGGCGGCTTGGTGGGGCGGTCCTGTTTGAAGCACGTATATCTTCGACTCTTTTTGGCCTCCCAAAAAATTAGGTTCGGCATGATTTTTATAGTAAAATTTCTCACTTGGAGGAGGCGACCCCCCCCCCCCCCCCCCCCCCTCCAATACATAAAATAATCCGACCCTGAGTTAACAAGAGTAATAGCTGATGGAAGCTTCAGCACAAATATAAAGTTCACAGGCACTAGCAAAGTCAAGTGTTCTCTGCCCATATGACGATGTTGCTTTGCTAGGCTTTCCAGAAAAGGTGTGGTTTATGGGGGTTTAACATCCCAAAGTGACTAAGGCTATGAGAGACGCCATAGTGAAGGGCTCCGGAAATTTCGACCACCTGGGGTTCTTTAACGTGCACTGACATCGCACAGCACACGGGCCTCTAGAATTTCGCCTCCATCGAAATTCGACCGCCGCGGCCGGGATCGAACCCGCGTCTTTCGGGCCAGCAGCCGAGCGCCATAACCACTCAGCCACCGCGGCGGCTAAGCTTTCAAGAAAAGTAAAAGTAAACAAATATAAGCGAAGTGTGTAGAAACATGACGAAAATGAAGGGCATTGCATATTCAAAGCCCCCAACGTAGATCACACAACAGACTGGGCATTTAAAAGTCCTCCTGCAAGTGTATGTTAGGCAACCCGCTGGAATTGTTTAGAGTGCCAAAGTGCCGTGGCCGCCGTGGAAGCTCAGTGCTTAGAGAACTCGGCTTCTACGCGAGTCAATTCCGGCAGTGGCGGGCAGGATTTGATGAAGGCGGAGTGCAAAAGGGGTCCGTGTGCTTTGCCATGTCAGTGCGCGTTAAAGATACCAAGGTGGTCGAAATTATTCCGGAGTCCTCCACTACGGCACCTCTTCTTCCTTTCTTCTTTCACTCCCTCCTTTATCTCTTCCCTTACGGCGCGGTTCAGGTGCCCAACGATATATGAGACAGATACTGCGCCATTTCCTTTCCCCAAAAACGAATTATTATTATTATCCCTTCACTACAGCGAGAATTTCTCTCTTTCTTCTTTGTTCGAACCCGACCGCGGCAGCTGCGTTTTTATGGAGGAAAAACGCTAAGGCGCCCGTGTGCTGTGCGATGTCAGTGCACGTTAAAGATCCTCAGGTGGTCGGAATTATTCCTGAGCCCTCCACTACGGCACCTCTTCTTCCTTTCCTCTTTCACTCCCTCCTTTATCCCTTCCCTTACGGCGCGGTTCAGGTGTCCAACGATGTATGAGACAGATACTGCGCCATTTCCTTTCCCCAAAAACCAATTATTATTATCTCTTTCTTCTTTCACTCCTTCCTTCATCCTTTCCCTCTCGATGTGGTTGATCTGTCCACCGAGAAGTGATGCAGTTACTGCGCCTTTTCCTTTCCTCAAAAGTGATATTCATTTTCATTTCAAAGTTTCGCTTTTCTATTGCTATGCATTCCTGTGTCTTTTCTTTAGTGTTTTGTTTGTAGTACGGTGTTGTCGGCAGTAGCTGCCGAAGAAAACCTATTATGCCCACTGCTATGGTGATCGTATCGTTACAAGCGAAAATATGGGCTCTGTACAACAAGTCCAGTGTGGTTATCTATGATGCAGGTAAGATTTCTTCAAGTCACCGTGTTGTTCCTTACAAAGCCGGATGAAAGTGCAAAATAAAAGAATAAACTTCATGGCATTGCAACAGTCGCTACCAAAGTAGGCTCGTAAGAGCTCCCAGTTCAATGCAGGAGTCTGCGGAATGTGTGACACCTTGCTATGTCCTCACTGACGTTTCTTTCTTGCTATTGATAAACGAGGCGTTTCGTCGCATTAGGTATATCGTTAAACGTAACTACATAAAGTTCGATTTCCTGAGTGCCTGTGTGGTCACAATTTGTATGTACACTGGATTAAGAAAAGCAATATCAACAGGCAATATCAAATTCGGTATTTAAAAGTAAGCATGAAATCAATAAGGCGCATAAGAGGAGCGAAAGGCACCGCACGTGCAGCACGTAAGAGCACAATTCTGCAGTGACAGCAGTTCTTTTTTTTTTAAAATATCTACTGCAAACAAAAAGAGTAAAAATGGAGTAAAACTGTCCTCCATCGCACTCTCTTTTATGAAAGAGAGTGCGCTAGAGGACAGCTCACTTTCATATATGCGTTTTCTTGTTTAGAGCGTAGATAGGTAAATAAACAGACAATCTTTACTTATACATACGCGTTTTACATAGATAAGCTGAATGCATGGGATAGGGTTTATTCTGTTCAAGCGTTGGCTTTGAGCAGCAGTTTTGTTCAGCAGTAAATATTCTCTAAAGAGCTGTCTAGTCCAACTCTCTGCTGTTGCTGGTTTGCGTTTTCACCCCTTTCGCTCCAAGCTCTCGACCTTTAAGTGCGTTTTGCGCAAACCGTGCTTGAAAACACTGACGTGTGCACTGGACCAAGTTCTTCTTTTACACAAACAGCTTTCAGAGGGCTTCGAACGATAGGCAGAGTATTACCCTCGAAAAGTTCAGAAGGCGCTACTTCAATGCATTTACATCTACCACGCGTGCGTGCTTGCTCGAGCACGTGTGCAATGTCGGTCTCTCCGTTGATATCGCACGACGATGGACACTATTGAAGTTGACCGTTAAGAAAATAAGCAGTTCTCTAAAGTATGTTTTCTCCTATCCTTTTCTTCTTTATGTGGCTATGACTGACAAGGAACAGAGTGACACTTCACTTCACTGACGAAGCGCTGTTTGTTAGACTCGTTTTCTCTCGACTAGACTGCTGTTATAACGCTTGAGAAACAAGAAAGTACACGCCCCTACCATGTAAAGCCTTGTTAAGATCGTCCGGATCTCTTCATAACCACAGACTCAAAAAAGATAGAAAAAGAAATAGGTTGCCTTGTTCTAGCGAGTCAATTTATCAGAGAACGACTTGTGCAAGCTCCGCAGCTATAGTATACTGAAGGACACGTATCTAGCTGAAAGATATCTTGTCCCATTTTGTATCTAAGCCAGTAGAAACTACAACGCCCCCTATAATAAATCACGGCCGGATAAAAGGAGTTGAGCTACTGGCAATGCAACACTGTCAATTATAGCTTTCTCATCGTGATGCCACCTCTGTAAGTGTCACGTGGTAAGCGGCTCCGCGACACGGATGGGTGAATTCATTGCAGTGAACGGAAGGTGTTGGAAATGATTGTCGCCGCTGTTTCCACAACAGTGTATTGTTCAGTGAGTGATGGAAATCAGCGAGAACTAAAATGAAAGTCCGTACAGCAGACAAGAAAGAACACTGTGCCACACCAACAGAGCACAACAACTGGCATGCGTAACAATCAACACTCGGGCGAAAGCTCCGGTGGTGTTTTTTTTTGTCTTCTTTTTTTTAGTGCGTCAACATGCATTGGAACGCAGCAGAAGTGAAATGTGTAACAACCGGCCCCGGTTTGTGTAGACGTACTTGTCTGCTTTCTTCTTCTTATTTTTTTTCAGCTTGTTCAGCGCAAGACGCATTTAGAAGCGACGCCAGAATACGCCCGGATAGCACATAGCAGTGTTTTATTCAACGACTGATCATTATTACAATGCCAGCATGCTCAATGAAGTTTGTGAACGAATTTCTTCGATCTTTCAGCGACCCTAAGATCTTGAAATCAACGTACTTCATGTAGGCGTAGGCTTCTTTTGATCGTACAAGCGAAAAAAGAAAAAAAATCAAAGCGCAGTAAATTGCACTTTTTCAAGGTCTGGACAGAGCTCGCCGGTACACGCGTTGACACTGTAGATACAACGAACGTCGATAACCTTACACGCGTTAGCACACTCGGCGGCTACTTTAATCTGCTTCGGTGTTCAACACGTGCTCTCGGAGTTATCAAACTTAGCTGACGATGTTGGCGCCAGTGTGTTCGTGTTCCCAGTATAACGCAAGCGCCGTATCTCGTCTACCCTGGAGGAAGGCTGCATGGTGAAAGAGGAAGCGGCGCTTTTCTTGCCGTCGACGAAATCTCGAGTTGTTTTCTCGACCAGAGTCGTTAGCCTTGCCGACTTCGATATTTTGACCGAGAACGAGCGACACGCTGAGATGTATAGCGGATGAGTAAACCTTAGCCAAGCAATGTCTGCGTGCAACGTCTGCGTGGCACGGGACCGGCGCAAAACTGGAAACAACCGTGAGGTGTAGCGGTGTTCGACACTATCGGCGCAGACGAGACTGCTCAGACGAGGCTTAAACTGTTCCGGGTCGAGTCAGCGCTGGCGGCGACACTAGATAGCGCTTGAAACTCGAGGATGGCGGAATGCCCGCGTTGGCAAGAGGCGCGACAACTGGCGTTTCTAAGCTCGTTCTGTGTACGTGCACGTGTTTCTTTCGGTGTTACTTTTTTTTCGTTGTTAGAACTTTTTTTTACTTCGGCGAGGCTTGGTGATATAGCGTCCAAGAGAAAACAGAAAGTAAGTATACAAAAGAAATGACAAGCGTAAGAAAGAGAAGCGGATACTATAGCGCAGCGCGTTTTCCCGCCGCACCTCCCAACAATTCAGGGAAGCGTGCGAAGACCCGTATCTTGTGCCGGATGCGGCTCAGCCGTCTTGTTGAGTGCGCTAGAAGCGGACATTGCGCGTGGCACTCGAACGCGGGGCGGTCAACAAGAGTGGCACACTTGAATCGGCTATGTAGAGCACCGTGTCGGCGCGCTTGGGAAGCAAAATGAAATGGCGTCTGGCTTTTATTCGTGTTGAGTTCCGAAGACAGTTGTTAAGAGCTCCACTATTCTGTGGCTGCAAGATGCACTTCTGGCAGCATTCTGTCGTGCCCCAAATCACAGATACAGCCAGCGATTCTAACCGCTTTGTAATTTGTCTTTGAATAAGTGGTGCTTGAGACAAGAGTATGTGTCAAAAACAATCATTTATTGTGATTGCGATAGCATTACAGCGCTTTTGATGACGTTCACAAAATGCACTTCCTTCAGCACAGCTTTCTGACTATGTGTTATTATAGCCCCTGGCCGTTTTATAATAGGAGAGGTATCTCTGGCGCATTATGATGACATACATTTTACAGCTCTTTTATTGAGCCTCAGATGATGGTGATGCAAGTTTAGCATTACAATAAAATCTACACGGAATTCCTCTGTGACATTCAGAAACATAAGTGTGATTAATAATACCGAACCATGAAAATGAACGGGATTTTTGTTGTAACACATGCGTACATCCTCAGCCCCTTGGAACTGTCTCAGGTCGGATGGCTGCGTGTTCCCGGAGTGGCTGTGACCTTTAGGTACGCAGGTAGCTTTCCTGTGACCTCGGCGCCGACCGTGGCTGCTGTGGCCGCAGTTATCTACAAGCCTTCTCCGAGCTGGCCGTTCCGTGTAGCACTTGTATCTTACGTCAGATCTGTGACATCTCAGATACCTATACACTCCGCTCACTACTGTTGGTCTCTAAGCATTGAGACGTCAGTTATTTCTATTAGCGTTATAAATTGTGCATTCCTTGAAGTTAAAATGAGGCGAAGAAGAATATAAAAGATGAAACATAAACCTGCGTCTTCTTTGGCACACAATGGGCGCGTTTGACCGACCCCCGCGCGGAGTTTAACCCGCTTCTTCATTCACTCTCAAAATCGCTGAATGGCTGCATAATATCACGTAGGATCCGTTTAGCTGCCTTGCTGCTTAACTGAGGCAGCTTGTCGACTTTCTCGATTATGCAACAGGCCACCCTAGGCCCGGAGTTCCCGGATGACACGCTGTCAGGGTTGTCAGGATTCCTTCCCAGGTCGTCCATGCCAGCGTGAATCTGCAAGAGGTAATTTTGGTTAATTAATTAACTAATTGATTTGGCGAGAAGCGTACTTTGACGGCAGAAAGTATCAAGAAGCGGTATACTTACGTTGATTGAACGGCCGACGATGGACCATGGACCGGTAAGAGACGCCAAAGTATCAGTGAAAATGACGTTGCTCTCACCATGCTTGTCGCACGCGATGTTTCCGAAGTCACCGACGTGCCTGCAAATGAAAAGAAAATTTACCCAGGCAGGAAATACATTCAATCACTGCATCTTTAAGCCGTGGTAAAAACAGCGCAGCGACGACAGACACAGAGAAGACAGAAGAAGACGGCAGCGCTTGTCCGTCTTCTTCTGTCTTCTCTGTGTCTGTCGTCGCTGCGCTGTTTTTACCACGGCTTAAAGATGCACCAACTAGCTCAGTTGTCGGTTCTTCTGCAATTCAATCACTGGCGCGTGAAGAGTGCGTGACGAAGCAAATTCGTGCATAGTTCCCCGGCTGGGAAAAATTCTCCGATGTCGTACATTATGTAGTAACTTACTCGTCTTTGTATTCTATACTGTGAGGAAAATATGATGGACCACGAAACCCTGCTACCGCTTTGAAGTACAAAGATGAGGAAAGGGTTGATTGGACCTCTCTAAGGAACACGAGCAAGAACTAATTAAAGGAATAAGAATTTCAATAATTAAGGTCGCTCTCGTTCAGAGACTTCGGACCAACTGCTTTCTATATATTTGCCAAAGTCCTTAAGACTTGCGCTCGAAAGTCTGGTCGGAAGTACGCTGCGTTGATACGGCTTATCTCAAGTGCATCAGTTCGGTATTGTCAATTACACAATCAGAAGACCCATCTCGCCTTCATGCCTGTAGGCATGAAGCTCGCTGTGCTGGGGCACAAAATGGAGCAGGAAGCGACAAAGACGAGACAGATAACTTCACCTGTCTCGGTTTTGTATCGTTTCCCGTTAGCTGTCGTGCCTCAGTGCAGCACGCCAGATACGTACCGCCGTCAGCACGCTTCACACCATCGCTCGAGCGCCTGTCTTCCACTGGCGTACCTCCGCTGGGCGTCGGCCGCTGGGTCCGAGACAATACTAGGGCAGAAGCAGGGCACGAGCTGCCTCCAACAGCCGTAAACACACCGTGCAGCATGGTCTCGGACTCAGCGCTCAGAGGGTGTAATGTCACTACAGGGCGCGCAATCGACCGTTCGTGTTGAGCGTGCTGACGGCGGTACCTACAGAAAATGCAGAGAACTGGACACTTTTGTACACCCGATAGCCACTCACGAGTATGATATTTAAGGAAAAAACAATATAAATAAAAATAGAGAAGCAGTATAATGGGATATACTTTTTTTAACACAGCTACCAGCGTTGACAAAAAAAAGCCACAAGAGGTTTCCCTCAGGACGAAAATGAGACAACGGTAACTCTACCGCATCCTCCCGTGACCACGTGCTCCCAGGGTTACATTCTAGCGAGCATTCAGTCCTGGGCCCACATCATTCTTACGGTTCAGACCCGCGTTGACAGCATTCTCATTTGCGATTAAACGAAAATCGGTGCTTTCGGTTTGCGTCATATCAAAGAGAACGAAGTGTGTATACTAGTTCACTGAATAGTTAACACGGTAGAAAGCGCGCTCCCAAGCGTGATCCTCTGGGCACCCTCACCTGACGGGCGCCCTGCGGTCTCCGTGCGTGCTGTTGGCCGGGTTGAAGTGGGGCCCCGTGGACTGGCAGCTGTCGGTCAGGTTGCCCAACTGGTGCACGTGCATACCATGCATGAAGGCGCGGTGGTCCTGCGCGCTCTCGTTCACCCTCAGCCCGGTCACGTGCACGTGCACGTTCAGGTCGCGGCCGCCCTTCTGCGAAACAGGATTGAGCGCGAAGACAACCAGCGTCAGAGGACGCGGAGTCCCCTGGACGACTTTATGTTGAACAACGCGCATCGTATTTTGTCAATTTTGATTTGCGTGGCGTATCTTGATGAAGAGGGTCATAATCATCATCATAATCATGATCATTCGCTGTAGTCTAAAAAGGTAAGCATGATGCAGCGGCAGTGGAGAAACACCTGATCAAAATAATCGCAGGATTTGCGCTATACAAGCAGGAGGTGAGGGACCTTTACCGAGGTCAGAGAAACTTTCGCAAAAAACAGGCTCTGACGAACAAAAATGTCAGTACGTGAAAGTCTCGGGCACCAAAGAAAGGCGTACAGACCAATGATGAACTCTCGCTTGTCTCGATGGTTCTCTCGGCTATTGACCCACTCTCGCATATTTGTCCTTCTGTCCTGTCTTACTTGTCATCTACTGCCTTTCAGGTTCAATTTACAGGTTCCAAGTTTTAGAATATTTATGTCCCGAAGAAAGCCGTTGCCTTACCCGCAGCCGGAACCGCTTACGTCCAAAGCAAAGGTCTAATCCCCCAAGCTCTTTAAACCTCATTACGAATTTGGTGTACCATTTGGTTACGTGACAAACAGCACGGCTAATGAGGATAAAGAGAAGTGGCCATTTTTGAGACCAAATAGGCGCTTGAACAAAGCGGATAATTCAAGGAAATAACAGCCATATGAAAAGGGAAGAGCGAAATTCCGACCAAGCACAAAAAGAGAATGTCCCAACGTTTTCCAACCCTTCACAACTGTTGAACTCGTCACCACGGGTTACCTTGGTGTACTCCAGAAGTAGAGGTGTACTCTACTGGAGTCCCTTTTTTCGGTTGCGACTCCGAAATTTGGGCATGCTTTTCGAGAAAGCTTGTTTGGCGGTTGCCTTTCATTATGAATCGTTTGGAGTTTTTTTTTGTGCCTTCTGTTCTTCCCTTTGGCCTCACTCCAGTAAAGAGACTAATGCTCAAGATGCTCAGGTTGCCCACAATGCTCAGGTCCGACATCGCCATAACCAATAAGGTCCTTCATTGTTTAATGCAGGCAGATAGAGAAATAGATACTTTTATTTACTGAGAGGAAAAAAGAAAAAGCGAGATATTGTTTTATGGCTAAGGCGTATCGAAATGTTGGAGAGTAATTCCAGAATGGTTTCTGGTAGGACTAAAAGGCATTTTTGTTCCAGCTATTCTGCCTAGAGTATTTCATTTTTTTTGTTTTTAAGGTATTTCAAAACATCGGGAAGCACAGCACGAACATAACATTCGGCTTTTATCTTTCTCTGGTTGGCTCTTTGTAAAGTTCAAATCCCGTGCAGCAAAGCTGCTTATACATGTGTTGCATACGCATCACAACAAATTTTTTTTTCGCATAATCTGCACCAGTTCTGGAGAAACCATAATATAACGTTTGTCCTACTCATGTGCCATTAATTGAGATGAATTGAATTGCCTTATTTGTTCAACAAAACAAGAAGTATGCGATTTCAGGCACCAACAATCTGACAACTGAAACAGGAAGACATGCCCTGTAACTGAGCGCAATAGAACTATGGAAGCGTTAATGGATGCTACTGAAATTTATCATTCGTTCACCGAACAAAAAAAAATAAAAAGCTACGACTACTACAATTTGCCGAAGATTTCGAAACAGGAGTTGGTGCTATTATCTGGAGTTTTGGAGTCTCTGAAGTTTTGGGCTATTACAAAAAGCATGTTTTTCATGCCAGTGTTGCCACCAAGAAAAATCAAGCGGTGGATGTTTAGAGCAGCGAATGTCCAGCATTAAGAACTGAAGTTCCTTCCGATGAAAGGGCTATCAAACAATAATATATCTTCATCCACTTTGTTCGCAGTCTATTTGTTATATTTCGGCCCAAAGTGTACGCCCATGCATATATGCCTGCAGTGTACCTGTTGCCATAGGCTGATGAGTCCCTGCACGGGCTGCTGAAGTTCCTTCGCGATGGCCGTGTTCGGCTGCAGCCGGCAGATGGCGAAGTCGTACTGCGTCTCCGATACTGCGCGTGACAAACAACGTTGTTTCGCCACGAAACTTAAGAACTTGCGTGCAGCATTCCTTTCCTCTTTTGCAACTCCAACTTTCGTCGCTTAATAAGGTCACTGATTTTCAACGCTCTCTCTTTCTCTCGCTTTCTCCCTCTCTCCCTTCCTACTTCCCTCCCTCCCTCTTTACAGTATACCACGTTAGGCGCTAGTCTCATTTTCCTTCTGCTCTTGCAAGTGTAACTATCGCAGAGAAAGCCCTGCCAAGGCTAATAACGCTCCGTTATTTTGCCGATCTTGGCGGGAATTTGGCGTTCCTTCCAAATAAATAAATTATGTTAATGAGATACCATCGGGCGATGTCAAAAATGTACGTACACTTAAGTTCCTTGGGGTCCTCCCGTTGAAGCAGCTGGTTGCGGTCTCTGTTCATTGGCACGTGATGCACTGCGTGAGAGCCATGGTGGTGATCGTGATGGTGCGCCCTTTGGTCGTGGTGTGGGTGGTGATGGTGGTGGTGGTGGCCATGCAGAGGCTTTATATTCTCCTGGCTACCGCCGCCGTATTCGTCGTCGGGATCGTCACCATGAAGTCCAGCTTCCAGGCTGTTGCTCACCGCAAGGCCAGATTTCTTCCCGGCGTGCTTGTGGACGTCAGTGTCGCTTCGCGTTGAGGCATCTTCGGTGGCCACAGCTGTTGAACGAGAGCTTCGGTCATGCCTGGTGGCGACAAAATCGATTCTTTCCCAATGTAATTTTGTTCAACCTGGTCGCTAAACCTGCACCACTGTCGATACTATTGACGCCCCATATCATATGCGAATCCCACTTAATGAAGCATTAGTACAGCCTTTGTCGGAAGTTTGGAGCTCTGGAGGTCTAATTCTGAGCCGCACCGTGTGGCTTATTATGCATCCTTAGTGATAAAAATATCCTGAACGTAAGAAGATTTCTGGCCCAGCCCATTCCAATCGGTAGGCCTTCCACGAATGCTACAGGAGCCTTACTACATGGCTTAGAAGTACACCTCCCGTGTTCTTAACTGTTGACAACAGCTGTTCATGTAGGACGTAACGTCAACACATTTGATAGCATGTGGTGTATATTACCCATCATTGCGTACAAATAACAAATAATATGTTCTTTCTTTCCGTTACTGCCACCATCGCCATCATCATCTTTACACGCCTTCTGCCCTTCTCTCTGATTTCTGGACAAATTTTCTCTTTATTTGAAATAGCGTCCCGAAGACATACTCTTCAGCTCACATTACTGCTTTTGCACCGTTAAATACGTTTCTTCCCGGTAATACAGTACCTCATTTCTTCATTTTTTCTTCCACCGTCCGATCAGCTTTATTGTATGCAGGCTTGATTAAGGACATGCAACATTTTCCTACCGCATTGCGTCTGTTGCGTAAGAATATTGTGTCTCATTGTAGTAAACTCTCGCGAGCTTATTTCACAGAATGCTTCTTCATTTTTTTAAACATATTCTGCATCAATGCGACTCTGACATGTGTGCCCATGCAGCTTATGTTTATCGGTTTATTTTTAGTTTAGTGGCAGCTGCACCACTTTCTGAAAAATCCGCGATAATCAAGGATTCAAACCCATATAGGCTGTAGGTAAAGCTTGCCAAGATTTTTTTTTTTTTTTTGCGTTAGGATTCAGAATTGCGACTAAATCGACATTTAAAGTTTATGCTTCTTCTCACAGCATTGAAGAAGTGCGGAGAAGTTTAGTGATGGCGTCACGGACGGTAACATTTCTCATTTCCGCTGCATTCACCCACACCCAGCCGTGCGTCGTCGGATGCCGCCAAACAACTCTTCGCGGGCTTTGGTTTCAATGGCGTTAGTTCTCTTCCTTCAAAGCAAGCATTTCTGCGCTGAAAATGTACTGCCACCGCCAATTACGTCATCAATTCCCCCTCCCCAACCAACACTGTGCGCTGCGGCGAAGACTGAAGGCCGTCACCGTATTAATCGACGGTTACTTCACCATTTCAAATGCTAGCCCAAAAAGACTTGGAATGATTTACCTACAAGTGTCACTCATTCGACCCATTTAAGCGCGTCGTATTCTAAAACCGCTTCAGTTGCCTTTTAAGTTGCTATTTGTTATTTAGCTATTGCGGCACTCAGACTCGTTATTTATCATTGCATTGAAAGCTGAAAAAAAAGGTGTTAAATTATTACCGAGTGCAACAAATTTGGAGCAATTCTTGTAGCTAAAAAAAAGGGGAAAGAACAAAGAGAGGCGGAAAGAATGGTACGGCGGCAAACCATCAGCAGCGGAAATGGAACAGCAGAGTTGTTCACTTAGTCGGCAGCCAAGATTGCTTGCCACGCTTTTCAAGATAATCTGAGTCAGCAGTGAAGTCTGGTAGCATCGCCCAATCCTGTCTTCAGAAAATGCGAAAAGAACGCCGTCCCTTTGTAGAATGTTTGCAGAAATGTCCCCATTGCATGTTCAGGTAAAAACAGGCGGCCTAATGAAAAGCTAAGTTTCCCGTCTCCTTCTGCTCGAGGATGCATGCAGTCTGATGCGCGTTCAGAGCAACTGCTCTTCGCAAACAAACAAACAAACAAACAAACAAACAAACAAAAGACTGACGTGTTAGCATACACCATGACGTGTAGAGCTAGGAGGGCGGTAATAGCCACGTTGAACGCTTTCGTTCCCTTCGGCCTTCTTACCTTTTTCTTTTTTTTTTCCAGTCTAGGTAGCTCATGGAGAATGATCTGTCTTCACCTCATGAAAGTTTGCGGGATCTCGTAACGCACATGACCACCTTTCATATTCGTGAACACTGCACGTGGCACGCCACCTTCCCGTGCATACAGCGCGCTATTAGGGACATTCATAACACGCACGTGCCCGAGCGCAGGCAACCTCGATGTTAGTCTTTCAGCGACAGCAAAGAGAGATTAGATGAAAGCCAGGCGAAGCGACATCAGCGACGGCAGTATTTTATTGCAGTGCTGGCAAGGTACGCATGCAGGATCACTATGTATTGCTTTTAATGACGTCATGCTTCGTGCCAAATGCGGGATGGGTCATGCTCGCATCACAGCGTCGGTGTTAGTCAGCGGAGTCAAGCGCTCTTTTTGGCATTCTCCGCGCCGGCTGGTGCAGGCTTGGGCTGCGCGGGCGCCTGGGTCGGTGCGTCAGGGTTACCGGCGTGTGCTGGTTGGTGCTGGTGGTGCTGGTGGTGGTGCTGGTGCTCGACGGGCGGGAGCAGCCGGTGCAGCCTGAGCCCGTTCTCGTGGGTCAGCTGCCGCAGCTGGTGCAGCTGTTCCTCGACCTCGGCCAGCCGCCGCAGGGCCTCGCGCAGCAAAGGCGAGAAGCACGGAACGTCGACCTCGCGGTTTTCCGTACGGTGGTGCAGCTGTACCACGAAGCGAATGAAAAATAGAAAATTAATCGACAGTATATAATGCACAATCCACTCTGGGGACACCCGGTCCACGGACCGGGTGCCGCTGAAAGTAGTGGCTCGAAGATGTTTGAGAAGAAGCCAGACAGCATCCATCCGAAACCTCCCCCCGCCCCCCCCCCCAAGGCGTGTATTTACTAGTCTCACCGTCACAGACACATCCGGGACAGCGTCCCTCCGGAGCGCTCTCTTCAGCCCGGCATCCCCAAGCGCACTGCACCACGGGGCATCCTGGCGGGAGCGGAGGGCCTGGAGGGCAGTCGCACACCGGGCATCCTCCGGGACCCGGCTTTGTTCCGCGGCACGTCGGACCTTTGCACAGTGGCTGCGGGCACGGCTCGGTCGTCGTCACCGAAGGCTCGGTCGGGACGCCTGAGGGAGTAGGAATGGAGAACAAAGATCAGTTGTTTACAACATCTACTCCCGTAACCTCGATCTCAAGATTCAGGTCGACAGTGATCGCCAGGTAAGCAATGAAGAGCAAAACAACCTGAGATGCTCCTATCAAAATACTAGTGAACAAAGAGAGGGAATTAAATCATTACTTTTTTGTGTGTGAGTCATTAGAGGCAAAATGAGAACATCATCCAATTTTCTTTCTTAGTAAAAATCGATTCTGTGCCACTCAAACTCAACAGTTGTAGACAAAAACATTTTTGAACGTGAAAAAGTTTATAAATCAATTTTTTCATATATTTTAAGATTTCATTATAACAATGAACATAACCGCAGTTCTCCCGTCGGCACGGCTTGCATGTTTTTGCTATTAACGTTTTTGCTATCGTCAAAAACGTTCCTATTGGTTTTCTATGGCAGTTTTAACAGCCTAATGCGAGTGATGGAAACATTATAAAAAAAAAAAATTTTGCTACATATCGGAAGACTGAACTATTACCTTCAATATTTGT
>JARKHS020001971.1:0-114659 GCA_030143305.2 Amblyomma americanum | reverse complement strand
GGCGTGTTTATCCCATGACAGTGGCGGAGTCGATGCCTAACTTCACTACACTATGATAGACACGCATCAAAAACACACAGGGCTTCATACGCGAAAGAAAACAGTTGGAGCGACGCTACTAGGCGCTAGAGTGAAATATGTTTGTGTAGAAATACGGCAGTATTAAAAAAAGAAAAACTACCAGGCTGACAGAAACAGTCAAAAAGCTGACGATAGTTCTCGCAACTCGGCTCCCGCTGCTCGTATCTAGCAAAAAAAGGTGCGATAAGTGAGAAAAAATACTAACAGATCAACATCGAGAGATGAATTACGCGGGCACAATAAAAACGCGGCTAGCGCAACTTTCGCGCCATCTAGCAGCATCCTTAACACTTATTTATAGGGTTGCTTGCATTTATTCATTACTATGCTAAAGGTTTCAAACTTGATAATAATAATTTACTTTCCTTATACTTAAAATAAATTACCCCCAAAAGTGTACTTAATAAATAATATTTATTTAGAATTTGTTTGTATAAAAGCAAGTATTAAAAAAAAGCACTAAAACATCATCATCATCAGCGTATTTGGACTGCGTTAGCGCCATCAAGTGCCTAGCCATTTTCGCTCTCTCGAGTCTCCGTTTCGATATACGCGTGAAAGTGTTGAATCGCACTTGTTTTGCGCAACGTCAATCGCCGTCTACCATGTAACCCACGGGCGTGATCATGATCAAAAACAGTCCTCCGCGCGCGAACCCCCAGCCAGTGAGCCGCTGCTGCGCTCCGACTTGCTCGAACAGTTCTGAAAACACAAGCGGCGTGTCTTTTTTCCGATTCCCCAAAGACGAAGAGAGGTAAGTCGCCAATATATCTTCTCCCCGCGCATCAAGTCGCAAGGGTCGTCCCCTATTTTGTTGGCGCACTTTGTACGGCGTATCAAGGAAGTTTCCCTGCTTTTCGCGGCGACTCGCGGTTTGGCGCCGGGAAAACCGAACCCGCTCACCAAGTCGGTTCTGGTTTTGTCTTTGCTAGGCCTAACTTCGCGCCGTTTCAAGGCTGCTGCGTTTACGGTTTCATTTTCGGTCGCTCGAATGCGTGCACTGCGCTGCTGGCGCGTAGATGCGGCAGCGGTTGCGCCGAAGCAATTTCTTTATGTTGCTGTCGCGCGGTTCTCGAAACATGAGCTTCGCTTCCTGCGAAGCCAACTCGCAGCGCTGTTTTATTTTACGTGTTCTGTCGCGGGCGATCTCGCTGATGCGTCTTGCCCGGCGGCCTGAGTGTTTTGCAAAGCTTGCCATTAATCTTATCGAGGCGTGACTGGCATCGGGCAGTTTTTGCCTTTTTTCTTTGTCCTGCCATCAAACAAATCTTGACTCATCCGTGTCTATGCCGCTTTGCATAAGCCTCCAGCTGCACTGATTTTGCGGCTGTAAGTCCCGATCTTGAGTTGGTACTGTGTTCTGATACCGATATTTATATAGCGACCTCAGGCCCTTTTGACGCACTTGTACCGTTAAACTGCTGTCACTTACACCGCTGTGCACGTGCGGTACAACACGACGCGTCAAGCCGGCACAGTGTATGCTGCCGAGACCTCAACAAAAAATGAAAAGTAAAAAATTAAACTTCTTGTGATGCGAAACTGGAACTATGCGTGTATTGCCGTCATGGGCGCGCCATTAGAATCAACACGGCTGAAGTAGCATCAGTTCCAACATCTGCAGGGGTTCTTTCTTGACTGTTGAAACTATGTATATATGTATATATGCCGTTAAGCCTTTTTACAGTTGCTTAATAACGATTCACCCATTCATGTTGCTCATTTGCACGTTTATTTTTAGCTTTCAGACATTATTTCCTCGTCACCTTGAGGATTGTGTCATGAAATTCTGCAGTTTAATGATCGCGAGTGTTGTGTAATCAGCCTTGCAATGCTGGAGTACATTGGTAGTCGCGTCCATTGGTGTGCAGTTTTATATGACAGTTGGAAATCCATGCCACTTTTCCAGAACTTCACATGCAAACCAAGTTTCATCTGGCCAAGGGCGCTAACCTGAAATCACCGCCAGACCACTGGATTTACCATTTACATTTTTACCATATTTACATTTAAGAACACATTAAACACATGTTTCTTGTACGTCTGGTGAAAATTCGGAAGGAAGGAGTAGTTTTTGGTAGTATGCATTACTTACAGCAGATTGGCAGCTATATTTTACCTACTAACATATGGCTATGTATACTTGTAATCAAACCTGCCGCCTTTGCTGTTTGACAAGTTCATTAAAATCAGTCATTCCGATATCATTATTAATTGTGGCAGAAGTATTGGCCAACTGCATGGCATAATTATGCTTGAACTTCGTACTGTTGTGTGTGCATTAAAGATCAAAAGCTCAACTTAGCCTAATGCTGCTCTTTGATTATCCCTTAATGTGGAAATAATTACTCTTGGCATCCATTTTGGCACAGTCATTCAAAGCCTCTTCACTTTCTTGTATTTTTATAGTTAATAAATTCATCCCGGCCTTTGAATGCACACACTGGTTTTGGTGCCACATGGCTACGCTGTGGTACTAACTCTAGATGCTAAGTCTATAGCTGTCCCTTGCTAAAAATCTCAGGTTGACCACAGTGTAACTAACTCAAAATGGCGATTGCCTAGACCTGGTGAGGAGCACCTGTCTGAGAAGAGGTATATTTGATAATTGGTGTATTTGTTTATTAATGTGGCCACAGCTAGTGTAGAACAGGATTTATTGGCAGCCAATGGGAAAGGCCTTGGTCCTGCAGTGGGTGTAGCTAGGCTGATAGTGATGATATTTCATGATGTGTCTACCTGAAAACACAGTTAAGAGACCTGCTTTTGGAAGTATGTATATTTACTTCTTGTTCCACTTGCATCAGGGGTTGAGGGGGCATTCTACATTGGCTTGTGGTTTGGCTTGAATCCTGCCCAGATGCAAGAAGTGGGTGGCGAACTGCGGTCGGCTTGACTTGCAAGACAAGCCAGCCGAGAAGCTATTCGCCAACTATCGGCTCTGCTCGACCCATTTCACAAAAGAGAGCTTCAGTAGCACCTATCGCAATCGGCTCGTGTGGAACGCCGTCCCCACCCTGTTTAAGCATGGGGACAAAGTCGTGTCTAAGGGCACTGGCAAACGAAAGCTACTGCCACACGGAAGCCAGCGTAAGCGATCCTTCTGGTATTCGCTTGCTGCACGCCATTTTCTCTGGATGCTGCAGGCATGCTTGGTACGGTGGTGGCGGGGTGCTTTCACAGGGCTGTTACCTTGCACGTCATTAATAAGTTCCTTGGTTTTTGAAAGGACCAGTGTATAAGTGTATATATACTGTGTAAGTGTATTCAGTGTATAAGTAAATATTTTAAGTTTGCTCGGGGGAGGGAGAGCGAACGGCACCCTATTTGACAAGAACTCGAATGAAATGCACGGTGCCTTCGTTTGGCCGTCAAACGGTCCTTGAAACTGATGTTTGCCACTTTCTGTGATGTAACTACCATTTACGGCTTTTGTTTCTTCTTGGTTCCTTTCATTGCATCTTTTGCATTTAAACGCCATAGTTAGCTGCTTTCTTGCATGAAATGAGAGGAAAGCCTACTTGCATGACAAGGCGTGACTGGTTAAGCATATTAATCGTTAGTCCCATGCATGGTAACTGTTGCACAAGCAACGTGGGGCCTGCTTCTGTTCACCATTCAGCCCACTAGCCATGCTATGGTACGCAAAAAAGCGTCACGAAAGAAGAAACAGCATATTCAATGGAGAGCTTTTTTTGGAGGAGTAGAGACAGCAGTATAGCAGCCTTGATCTGAAAGCAGCAAATGGTAACCTTGAAGGGTATTAATGCTTACGGCAACCCAGTAAGAGTTAACGTGTGTATGTGTACAGTTTGTTACGCACTTTCTTGTATATCTTTGCACTTTGGCAGTACACAAATGGAAGTTTTTGGCGGATGTAAATAGTTGCTTTCTTGGGTAGTCACTGTCAAAGTGTTTTAGCCACATGGGAACCTGTTCTGCTAGCTGAGAATCTTGTGTTGAAAGTGACTGCAAATGCAACGGGCCTTTTTTTTCTCTCTTTTGCTCCATTGTGCATAACTCAGCGTTTTGGCCTCTCGAGTTAAATTAGAATACGCTGCATATTCTATGTACATGCATCAAGAAGTTCAGGTTGTGCTGTCCACTTCTTTTGAGGTTCTTGCTGTCCTGTGTCGCCCATTTAATTATTAAAGCTGGCAAGAAAGATATATTCACTGTGCTTGCATTTTTTGCTTTTAGAGAGGTTTCGGCGATTCTTTGGCTTTGCAAGCAAACGGCGAACATCAGTCCAGCTTCGGGCGAACACCGGAGTGCCACCTATGGCCCCCAGCCCCCAGAAATCAGCTGTCGAAACGGTCACTACAGTCGCTACTGACGAGGCAAGTACTGTCTAGTGGTGAACTATGGCATCGTTGGGAGTTAGTTATATCTGTATGAGGGATATTTTGGTGGCTAAGCACCGCCACCGCTGTAGTACGTTGGTGGTAGAAATCTACACCATTCACCTGCTGCCTCAAGAAAATGTTTCCAGGAGCATAAGCAACCTATGGACATAGGAGTGTGTGTACTCTCAGGAACGTGATCTGGGGTCATATGGTTTAGTGCAGTTGGGAGTGGGTGGTCCCAAGAGGGCCGGGATTGAGTGTGATACAGTGGTCATAGTCACCTTTTCGTCCCCAGCACAGTTCTGAAGGTCATTGTCCTTTTTTTAGGTCATATGCATTTGGACAGAGAATAGATGCAAATTTTCAGGAATGCAAGGGCACGCTTGCAAACTTCCTCATGAAAACTAACAAAGGGATCTGCTTTCTCTGTCCGCAAGGATCGCTATCACTTAGTTGCATAGATAAGGGGGTAATCCATAGAAAAGTGGTTTGTTTTGGTTGTCAAGTGTGCAGAATTGAGCGGGCTTACAATGTAAGGTCTCACAAGGTCAACAATAATAGGATGTCATTCACATCATCTGTAGCTGCGAAGGAGTGTGATGTGTATTTGTGCAATAGTCGGCTATGTTATACAGGTGACAGATGCTGTCTAATGCCATCACTGGGTTTGTTGGCTTACACAACCTGCTACATACCTTGGGAATCACTGAACCAAAGCTCCACTAAAACTGAGCTATTGGGAATCCGCTTGCGCATACAGTATCCATCACTGAGGCTCACCTGGCTACTTGTGTAATACACCCAAGAAAAAAACAGCAAAAGAACTCAAGAAGCTGGTGTTGTACACCTTCATCTTAATGTCACCGAGTTCAAATAGAAATTGGCATGTATCGATAGGCTACCGCAGTCTAACCACATAGAGACCACTTGCGCTAAAAAACAAATTTTATATGCTATAAAGGCCCTAAAACTACAGGTGTTACTATCAGCAGCCGATTAGCAAGTAAAATTCATGCTTCGACATCGATTTGGGTGCGGATCTCGGTGGTTATGCTACACAGCCTTTCACTTCAAAACGATGACAGCCCGTACTTTTCCGTAAGGTTGTCACGTGTGAATCGATTGGCGGGAAGATTTTTCAATCCAATTTTCTCTCGGCGATAAATGTGCCTTTTCCTGCCAGGCAAGCGTCAAATAGGAGTTAGAGAATTTGTTCCTGAGAACATTTTTTGGCTGGAGGTGTCCTCAGTGTTCTTTTAACAGTCCAAATCACTTCCTGGCTGATCATTTTAAATTGCATCTGACATTCTACCTTGGCTGAAGACTGCCTGGTTGATGTGAGGTTGTCAAGTTTATGCCTAGTAGAAAACTATTGTGTCACCGTGACACCGTGAAATTCACTCCTAATCATAGCAGAAAATAAATGACATAGCCCCCATTTCACGAACCTAGTAGAACTCTGGTCTGAAAGCTTTTTAAGGTCCGTAAGATGTACGACGAATTCGTGTCTTTGTCATACGCCAATCTTCTCCTGTTCACAAAACCAGCACTGTGAAAAAATTTGGAGGGGCCACTTAAACTCCTCCTAGCGTAATCGGTTAATCCCTATATATGCAGAAGGTCATTCTCTGCTTTTCATTCATGGGTCCTTGGGAGTGCTCATACCCTTCCTGACACATTGGTGCAGCGGCTAAGCGATCCGCCACTGCACTGCGATGGCAGGTGCTCCCAGCGGTGGGCCTTGTGCTGCACAGGTTGCTCTTCCCGAGCAACCATTCATTAATTTAACTGCCACCTGCCACGGTGGGCAGATTGTGATAATGCTGCAGGATGACATGACCCAGTTGGTGACATGACATGACCCTGCCAGAGCCATGCTCGTGATTTTTCGCTTACAATGCCGACACCTGATTTTCTGGTGAACAGGGCCTTTAACACCATCGCGTTAATATTGTGTCTTTGCTTTGGGCAAGGTTGTGCAGCTGTTTCGAGAAGCTTTGGTGGCCTGACTTGTGTAATTGTGGATTTTGCTCTTCAAGGACCTGCCTGAGAAGCAGGCAGAACAGGGCGAAGAGGGGCCTCGTCTTCCCGTCTACATTGAGGACCACATGTACGCTGTTCCCACCGTACACCTGCCGTTGGAGAACAGTCGAAAGGTATGCTGAACTGGGCTGCTCTACATGAAGTGCCTTTATAGTTGCTTTGGTTTGGTTTGGTCTATGGGGGTTTTAACGTCCCAAAGCGACTCAGGCTATGAGAGACGCTATGGTTGCTTTGGTGTCTTGCTCATCTGGGTAAAGTGTATACAGTAAAACTCGTTAAAGCAAACTCGCTTAAGCTGTCGTTCCGCTTAGGACATAGACACATGAAATCTGAGACTTGGCTTCCATGAAACCTCGCATCTGGTGCCCGCTGAAGACGGGCACTGTCTTGACTGTCTCGGGTCGAAGGGATATCGCATAAGCTAGCAGTGAACTATGCTGTGCTCGCAGGGAAGCTTCATCGGTGCTCCTGATGTGTAGATAGTGGCGATACGTCAGTACTAGAGAATTCTAGCAGATGCTAGCGTAACAGTATCATCAAAATGGACCTTGTCCGCATTACCAAGAGGAAGGGTTCTTTGCATGCACTGCGCTCCATATGGCTGGTGAATACTGGCTGTGCTCTTGAATTTGATGCAGCCGCAATTTTCGCCGAATGTGCACATGCGCATGAGGGCCTTGCGTACCCCAGAAATGCTTTTGGTGGGTAGATGTGTAGGCGGAGCGGAAGTTCAAGCGCAAGTGGTGCAAATACAAGTTAGTATCGGGCTTATCATGTTGGCGTTCCATGCAGCCTTTGGCTGTACTCACTTCTGTGGCCGTGATGGTGTTCTCCAGCTTTTCCCGTAAGAAAAGCTCTCAGCACAGCGGGTTGCTGCAGTGAACGGGGACACTTTCCAGCCCTTAAAAACAGCACTGCTCTGCTCGGATCATTTCCGTGACGATGGCTACCGTTAGAGCATGTCTGTAATGCTCGTAGTAGACCGGTTAGTCAAGTCAGCTTCACTGAGGCTGGTGCCATACTGCCAGTCATTGCTCAGTAAAAGGAGCTTGCCACCACCACCTCCGTGAACAGCTTATGCTGAATAGTTCAGGTGGCTTGTTGGGCGAGTTGCTTATGCATTTATGGAAGTCAGTGCATTGTGTATATGTGCCTCACCTTTCTGTCCGTTTCTTCGAGTGCTGGTTTGGATAAATGAACAGAGAAGTCTCAGTGCATGGGATTTCTTCTGTTTATCCTCCCTTGAAGTGCGGCCGCCACGCGAGGATTGAACCAGCGAACTCATGCTAAAGAGCCCGATGCCATGGCCACCAGGCCACCACAGCATATCCTGTATGTTTTTGAGCTTTAGTCTTTAGCTTTACCATTGGATTATATCTTAGATTGCTTTAGCACAGCATAATCCGTTACTGCGAGAAACACCAGGGGGGGATCACAGTATGTATGGCAGTGCAGATATCACTGTGCTAAAACTGTCTAATATAAATCCCTAATGTAGATCCCCAAAGAGAAATAAAATGTCTAAAGAGCGAACAATGCAACCAGCTTCGCTTCCTTCCTTTGCCTACTTGCGGGATGGAAGCAGCGTTTGTTGCCCCCTCTTCCTTCTTTCCTTGAAAACATTTCCTGAGCCCATCTAGGAATATTTCAGGCCTATAGGCTTCTCATTCTCTTTGCGAGACTCAGCTGCTTTCTCGTGTAGGCTTATTTGTAGCCTCTAATCTATTGTGAAGGCTATCAAACACATGCACGCATACTAATCAGTATCCAAAAGGTGTCACTGTTGTGTCCTGTTTGTCGTTTTCAGCTGGCATCGTGCCTCTGCTGCTGCTCGTTTTTAGTACTGTGGTGTATGGGCACCTAGAAGCTGCTTGGGAACATGCAGGGGAGTTTCAAGTGTGTCGGGAAATAAAAACAAAAGTCTGCAGTCAAGGAATTTGTTGTCGGGATGACCCAAGATGCACTGCAGCAGAGTGTGTGTCATCCAGAAGTGCTGGCACAGGCACTAACACTGACGTCATTGGAGTCATGGCCAGTCACAGATGGGAGCGACAGCCAACACGTAGGGCGGGGCTGCAGTTATACTTTTTAAATTATAGTTGTTTGTGCATTTGTCTGCCCGGTTTGTGCAGGATATTCGTGTTGAGGGGGAAAAAAATGCATAAAGTGTCAACTTTTGCTCAATTTTCTGGTAAGAGTTCTCCAGCTTTCCTTTAAGGCAACATCCAATCAATTACTGCCTAATTTAAAAGATTTCCTTTCTGTTTCCTTTTCCTCCATCACCTCACGTGACATGGTTATTTCATATTTGAGCAAACAGCACAGAGGTACTCGAGCTTCAAGTTTGACCCCAAAGACCGAAATCGTATCATGATGAATGTCATGGATAGCGAGGTCTCTGGGAAAATTATGTGCTCGACTTAAACTTTAGTGCAAATAAAGCATATACTAGAAAAGGGGCTGTAAGCTGCCACTTGTGTTTGAACAACTTTGTTTCACAGTGAGGGCGGCTTCTCTATGCATTGGTTTGGTGGTCTGATGGTTCTGTCCTTCGTGATCACATTACTTTTTTTAAATCTGCTGATGTAAAAATCTTAACAGAGAGAGAAAAAGGAGAGCATTTCAGGTATATTTTCCATTCCATTGGTGTTTGTTTGTGAAAAATCACCTGTGCTCACCTCTACTACCCCTTATAAACAGTGCAGTGCTTGCAGATTTTATCATCTGCGGCTGCGTGCTTTATGGTAGCTGTGATGTGTTGTTATTCACAGTACAAAGATGCCAGCCTCTGTACTAAGGCTACAAGAAACCTACAAGAAAGTCATTTTTCCCAGGCTAAGGAAAGAGCTGATCGGAGGCACTGATTGAATGCTCCCGCCTCCTGGCCATGCTTGCCATTGTATTTTGGTTTGCAGAAATGTTGACATGTGGTGTGTTGACCAAATCATGTCTGCGGGGAGGTTGACATGCACATTGTCAAACAAAGGGGTGCGGAGGGAGCGAGCACGGGGAAGCGCTGAACGCGTTGTGCCACTATGCCATTCCCAGCGTGCAACAAATTCCATCGCAGTGCGCTTTGAATCAGCACTGCTTTCTATCCTGCTTCGTGGCCTGTTCTGTTTCGGGATGTGGGTTTTCCTTCCCCGACTCCGATTTACAACTCTACGACAGGCCCCTCAGGATCCAGTGGCGCTGAAGGCGGCCATGGAAGCGGTGGAAGCGGCGCTGCCGCTCCTCCAGCTGAGCCAGCAGCCGCCCCTTCACCACACCCAAGGCACCACAGTGGCGGGCGGTCAGACCATCACTTACGTCACTGTGCCAGCCTCTTCCTCCTCGGCGACAGGCAGTGGCGTCGGTGGCAGCGGGGCGCAGCCCACGATTCCTCCAGGGACCACCTTCACGGTGACAACTATGCAGGAGCCCACGTCCACTGAGGTCACCATATACCCCTCCTCGTACCCTGACGACAGCTTGGATGAAGAATACATTGATGAACCGTATGACGACCCGTCTCCGAGTCGCAGAGGCCGACTCATCAAGGCTCGCAAAGGGCCTAGGCTGATGCAGGTGAGGGCATATTCTACTTTGTTGTTTATTTTGGTAGTGCCTGGTTGTCGCACATTTTATTTACTGAATATGCCACTAAGTGCGCTTAGTAAAGTGCATTGCACAGAAGGAAGCATTGGCATACAAATGCAAAACTAAAGAGCATGACAAAATGAAAAATGAATGAATACACAAATGTTAGTAGCAATATGGTCTGGGTGTGCGTGATGTTACTGAATTACAACATAAAATATAAATGGAGTATTGAAAGAACTATAAAACTATTCAGAGTGATGATGATAATCTTTTATGGCGCTAGGGCATCTGTGGCCGAAAGAGCACCATGGCACAAGGTGCTTTTGTCTACTCAAGGTGAGGTCAAAAACAGATTTCTCAAGCATTTCACCCCAAAGAAGCTGGGCAGCAGGCTACAGAGAAGCTTGTACTCATTGTTTCACTGGTGGGTACCCGGCAGCACGGGATCAAATCCTGCACCTCCCATATGTGGAGCAGATGCTCAAACCACTAGACCACCCCCATGGTCCTCATGTATACTCAGTTTCATACAGCAGGTGTAACGCTGTGAAAGGTGGGAAAGTAGTCCACATGAAAAAAATAAAGGGAGGCGTGTTCGCCCAGATCGCCACGAGTTTACTTCAGACACATTAAGGTATACAACCACTATGCAGTGACAGGTTTATAGCATTGGAGCACTGCAGCTTTCCTTGGTCATGAGGCCAGTCTACCCTCTGTTATGAATAGGATGCACACCAGCCGAAGAGGATTAAAGGGAAGATTCCATCGACTGGGATGACCACGCAGTAGCGGCAATTTCGACAGGTCGTTTGACCCCACGAGGACCCCATGATAAAAAAAAGGATGTGCTGGGAACATGCCTGCGGAATTTTTCCCACGCTCTTCATGACATGGGGAGATGACCTTCCCTTTGTCTGGTTTGCCGCGAGATGCGACCAAGGATGGACAAGACAACGGAGGCAAGAGGAGAACGGCTCCTTCCTTTAATTAACCGCGTCTGACAAGAGCTGTCCCGAACAGAGAGAGCTGGCCGAGGTTGTAGCCACGGCGCCGCACCTGTGTTTGGATGGACACGTGCAGCTTGGTGCGAAGTAGCAGTGGACCTCCGACTCCTCGTCCATTCCCACGGTGCCTCCACGTGCTATGTGCTGTGTCACTCTCTCGATCTGTGTTTCGTGTTCAATTGGTCACCGCCTGGTGAAAGGGGCAGAGCCTTAGTGTATTTTAACAAGCATCCTGAGCAGGAACGAGGGCTTTGGGCCCTGGCGACAAGGCTCATCCAGTCGCTCGACGCTATGAACTTTTAATTCTTTACTGTTTGCTCTTTTGTGCAATATGTAAATAAGCTTCTTCAAAGTGCCAGTAAACCTGTGCTGGTATTTTCGTTCCCAAATGTCAAGTTCCCATCCTTCCTCTTTCCCTTCTCCGGCCCGACCACTCTACCTGAATCCCAACAACTGGTGGCAGCGGTGGGATGCTGCTACCTGAGACCCGACACTACATACTTATACCTCCAGTCTGGCTCCTCGGAGCTGTCGCTTGGCACCTTGTCATGCACCTTAAGCTGACCTTTGCACTTTGATGTGTGCAGTCATTGGTACTGGTTGTTGCAAAGCTGATGTCACTTCCTAATAAAGCTGCTTTCATTGGTGAAGCAATGCTGTCAGTTTGTTGTCCCAATTTCAGGCTACAAGATACTAAATGAAGCTAAGTAGATACTGTGTGCCAGCCATGATGACAGTACCGCATAAAACGCAAGTGTCACATCAGTGCGAACAGGGTCACATTAGCGTGTGTACATGTGTGATTGGACAGTTCTAAAACAAGTTTTTGTATAGTAACAAATTCTTTAGTGTCATCTCCTATTGGGACCCTCCATTCCAAATGGGAGCTCCCATAGTCTGGAATGAGCTCCGTTGAAAGTATGCTACCATGGCCATCGCAAGTATAGTTTTACACCAGTTTTGTCTGATTCCAGGTTTAATACTCTATAACTGTGGCATGAAACAGCTAGAGTTTTAAAATTTTGTTTGGATCACTAAATGTACAAATTATCAATGTCTGCACTGTCGTGGCCTGACTATTTGTCACTGAGTGTAAAAAAATTCATGTGCAGGATTTCCTGCTGCCTCACCTGGACAGTGGCACCTTTGGTGAGCGCTTGCAGTGGGTCGACCGTGCCAACGGCATCTTCCAGATCGGCTGGTACCACAAGAACGCAGCTCAGTGGACAAATGATGACTGTGTTGTGTTCTTGGTGAGTGTGGTAGCCTTACCTGTGAGAGGTTACCCGCAATGCTTGTTTGCATGTGTGCATGCAGCTGTAGTCAAGGTGGCTTTTAGTGTTTGTAGCGAAAGCTATGCTGGCCACAAACTTGCGATTTCGCTGTGGCGGTGCTCCGAGGAGGCACAGAGACAGACCTTGAGCCGTTGCCTAGCAACCGCCTCAGCTGGGCGGACTCCGTGCGCCCGCCGCGCCATCTGACATCACGTCACACCGTGCGCATCGCAGCGGAGCCGCCCTTACCCACCCTTACGGTCTTTACCGCTAACCAATGTATTTGGTGCCGGCATCTATGGGAGCCACTGAAACCCCCGCGCACTCACTGAATAAAAAAAAGAAAAACCTGTGTCGAGGCTGGGAATGGAACCAGGGCCTTTGGCGTTTGAGGCGGAGATGCTACCACTCCGCCACAATGGCTCAAAGTTTATCATGACTAAAGGCACATCTAGTGGATGCACGGGTTTCATATATTAACTCTTCCGATGCAGAAGTCGCCGCACTTTCGCTACGTATATCCTGGCGTAACAGAGCTAGGCCATCAGCAATTTTTAATGATGGCTTTGCATATGGTATTGAAGTTTTGCTAGGTTAGCGTCTTCAGAGTTCATTGGTTAAATGTCACTTATGATTTATGTATCCAGTAGCGCCTGCTGTTTTTTTTTCTTAAAGCATGCAATGTAGTCGTCTGCTAAATGATCAGTGTCGGCCTTCCTTCAGAACATGCTGATACCGTTGGGAAAGGAGAAGCATTCTATTCTGTTGGCATGCAGGGTCCTCCATTATGAGAAGGAACAAAGTTTGAGCATTCAAATAATGGTTAGTCCAAATTACGTGTGGGAAGCGCGATTTTTCCCATTTTCTAGCTGGTAGTTTTCCTCCTGGCATATTAGTGTCCAAAAGTCATTTTAAATTTTAGTCCAAAAGTGATTTTAAACTTTAATACGGCAATAACAGAATAATTCGTTCCCTTTCTAATTGGAGGGATGATGTCGCAGAGCACTAGTAAGTTTATCATCTTGACACTGCCATTCTCTGAACAAACGTTATTGCCACAAAAGTTAAGTCACTTCCGACTGAGTGCAAAACTAGCATTTAAAGAAACGTTGTCCAGAAATAGAGATTCCCAAAATTTCCTAGAAGGAGAAAAGGCAACACCATGCGAGTTTCTTAACTTTGTCCACGACAGCAATGCTGGGAAGTGTGAAGCGTAGTAAGATATCTGTGCAGGCTAGTGAGCTTCTAAAGTGCAATTGTTATACGTTTTCCTCAAGCAGTGTAAGGCATATCTCTGCAACTGAATCCGCAGTTTTGGCCAGATGTAAAGCTCGCACTTTCGCGCTTTAAGGGTATTCCTAGTGTAGATGCATGAACGATACTATGCCATCTGTCAATCTTGATGACTGCTTGAAACTCTGTGACCTGACCTTGAGGCACTGAACTTCTGAAGCTGGAACACACCTGTATGTGGCGCCCTCTTGGGAGCACACAAAAATTTATTTGCTACCCAGAAAACTGGTTCAAAACAAAACACACGTGGGTGATGCAGGTGCAGTCCGCTTCCACGAGATGCCAATTGCTCGTCCGAGGTGGCAGGTGTGTGCTCGACAGCTGCCTCCATCTGTTGCTGGCATTTGCCATCATAATAAACTGCACATGTGTACGAGAAGTTGGCAGTTTGTTTTCAGCCAGCAAAGCTCGGGAGGGGGGGCAAAGAGAGGCCTGCATGCATGTTACAGCAGTGCAAAAAAACTTCTTAAAGCTTCTTAACTACATCCTTGAAGAAATAAATGCAACAGCATTTAGGTTGCCTGCTATATGATGTCTACAGTGGGTGTCTAATGTTCTTGCGACTTTCCCATTCCATTGCCCATGGTATGCATTAGTCATCTAGAATGTTTCAGTACCTTCCATTGGATTATCATATGGGATTATCGTATTATACTAATCCACTCACTAATACCCACTAATCCACCATAATAAATTTTCTGGTGTGGGCCTATTTCCAGAATTTTTGGTGTCCTTTTGGAATTTTTGGGGGTGGGCAAACTTTTAAATTTTGGGGGTCCCCAGATTTTCAGATTTACCAGTGCCCTATGATTGGACCACTGGTGGTCGCATGGTGTTGCTGCTGATGACGACCTTCTCAATCACATTCATAGATTAATGGGAGTCCTCATACCACCACAGGCGCAGTGGTGCAGCGGCAATGTGCCACTGCCCCTGCAGGTGGCTGTTACAAATGCAGGCATCGGTGGGGCTTGTGAGACCCAGGTTGCCTTTCCCGAGCTCCCATAATGCTCATGCGCAGCACCACGGTGGGCAGGTGGCAAATTGCTTTGAATTTGGTAACGGTGGGCAGTTTGCTCACAATCTGGTGGGCAGGTTGTGACGACTGCACAAGGTCACATGGCCTATCTCAGCCATTCAGGGGATTCTGTGACAGAGAAGACGGAAATTTTTTGTGAGATGACAATCTAGATGCTATTGCTTTAAAAGCGAGATTGCACATAAACTTATTTAATGTGTTTGTGGTAGGGCTTTCTTATGCTGTTGGGCATGTCTCTGCCCATCATAACTGCACCTTTTTTTAGTGGCAAAGAAGTGAAACCACTTTCTCTTTCCTTTAATGTTATCACACTTGCTCATTGGTGATGTCTGTCCAGGAATGGGACAGACTGAAGAAGCGTCCTGTTGCCGAAAGTCCACACTACTGGATGGAGGCCAAACAGCGCTTCCGGGCTGCCCTGGGTAAAGTCTCATATGGATGGACGCCGCCAGACAACGAACAGTTCAAGAACGTCAAGGTGAGCGCTTGCTGCTCTTGCCTGCGCTCCTAGCAGCCGCTGACGCATAGCGGATTGCGAGCACGCACATTGCATCATTATCAGGCGTGTGGCACGAGCGGTTGTGATGATCGTTCTTGTTACATCATTCCTGTAGCCCGAATGCACAAGAATAGAAAAAAAAAACTAGGCCCTGGCACGAAGACAAACAGAATCGTTGTGTTCTTCTGTTCGTACACAGTCAGAACTTACTGCCATCATAAGTAGCATGTGTGCACTTTCAATGATGTACAGTCGAGCCCGCTTATAATGAACATAAGCGACGCATGGCGTCCGTTCGTTATATCCCGAAGTTCGTAGTAAGTGGACCACAGCTTTAAAGACAGTTGCTTGTCAAAACACAAATTTTTTTTGCGAAAAAACCCATTATGGACGTCTGTTTGCAGCACAGATCCGATTAGGGAGGTTTCCAGTTTATTTAAAGTAGAAGCGTACTCTTCGCCGAGGCCCTTGGCATAGACAAGTTGTCTGAGGCCCTCTATTGCTACAGGCACGCTTATGGGTGCTGGCTCCGAAGTTTCATCCTCATCCGATTCCTCCGCGTCACTCTTGTCCCGCACTTCAGAAACGATGCCCTCGTCCGTGCACGGTTCCGCGGTGTCGGCATCATCATCGACAGAAATAAAATCATTCCAACCAATGTCATGATCCCCCATGTCGGAGTCGACGACGCGCTGCCACAAATCGCCGCCGGGCTGGCCATCTTCTGAAGCATCAGGCTCGGCATCAGACACTCGACGAAGCCGGCCTTGCGCGGAACCAGTTCCTATTGCCAGTGGCCGTCACCTCCGCCTAGGCCGTTTTCATCATTTCTACCGCTGAATACAATGGAAATGGGCACGGTGTTCCCGTCCGCCATCCCGAATTACAACCAGGGCCCGAGATTTGAATGAAGCCAATGAAACGTCTGCAGTGCAACAGGAGAGAGAAAAGCGCGCGATGGGGTAGACATGCAACTCATACAGGCGGCAATGAAGCTAGAGATACGGACGCACAGCGCCAGCGGAGAGACCAATGAGGGGCGTCCGTGAGCGTCAGTGCAGCCACCTGGAGCGTGGCCTCCGCGATGGGCTCTGGCGGTGGCGCAATTGGTCGCTGAGGCCACGCGCGGATTTGCAAGAGAGTGAGGAGAGGGAAGCGGAGTTGCGAGGAGGGGCGGGAGGACGACCTTGGAAGATGCGTCGGCGGGGAAAGGGTAGCTCGCTTGAGAGCGGCACGAAGCGGGGCGGGCAGTTCGCCTGTGATGAGGCTCGGCCCAAAAACATATCGGGCGCCGGGTGCACAAAGGGGTCAGAGGCAGGCTATCTCGCATCGCGGCGCCGGGTTTATGCCGTCCGTTCGCTGTAACTGGTCAGCAGGGCTTATGTTATACGTGTGATTTTGTGCCATTGAAACAATGTGTAGTTTGACGGTCGGGCAGGTCTCGTTCATTATAAGCGAAAGTTCGTCTTAAGTGGGGCCGTTATATGTGGGCTCGACTGTATTGGCAGTTGCTGGCGCAAATCTCGTGGCCATTGGAGACTCCAAGCCATGTCAGTGCTGACACTTCTGCGATAAAATGATTTAGCTTTCCGAGAGGTTGTCTGGAAGTGCTTAACTAAATAGCAGACTTGCCACGTGTTGGTTTCTGTATTTTTCAGGCTTTGATATAAGTTGCTACATAAATGCCCGCAGAGATTCCCCCCCCCCCAGTGGGCAGCCATGGTTTTGCCGCCCACCAACTAGTCCGGCTGGCCACAATGTCTGCGGTCACCTGCCCATCACTCAATTAGGTCTTTACTTGGCTTGGACCCGAACAACACTGAACATGCCAATAGATAACGCGCAGAATTGTCCTGCTCAGCAGACTTGCTCACTGTTGGCACCACAGACACGCCGGCTGTGGTGCATGCAAGGAAGCATTTTAGCGTGGCCACGTTATTGCTCACATGAATACCGTGCGTCTGTCTGGGGTGCAGGCAAGTGCAGATACTCTTCCTTGACTCATTTTTCTTTGTAGCTAGGCATTCAGGTTCCCGTGCTTACAGGAGAATGAGGAAGCAGTGGAGATGGTGATCATGCTGCTTGCACTTCCTGCCCTGTCTCCACAAAAACAGAACTATGCCGTGAGACAACACGCGGATGACACTACGCAAGGCTTCTGCTTCTTTCATCCACCCTTTTAAGTTGCTCGAATGAGGTTCATGATTCAAGAGGGCGAGAATTATGTCGGAATAAAACAGGCGCTGCGAAAACAGCGCAGAAGTGCACGCATGCCCACCGCATCCCATCTGTGGATAGCTGCTCCAGCAAACCTGGAGAGCCATCGCAAGACATTCAGCGCACGCAGAACTGTTGCGAGTGACGATTGCCAGAGCTGCAAAGACCTGGAAATTCTAAAGAAGTGTGTTGCTGTTCGCAGTCATTAACAATAAAGAGACGGTAGACATTTTATGTGTGAATTCTCCACGTGCCAAAATTTAAATGAGCTTTCATTCACTGCACTCCTACAGCTTCCCTGATCTGCTACTATGTTTCACGACTCGTACACTTCTTTTTCTGGAGTTCAGTGATGAAAGTAACAACGGGGTTCTTTTCTACTATCATCGCTGTTTCTCACAAAAATAGCATCTTTCTCTGTACCTAACTGTCGTACTGGTAGGTGCCCACGTTTCTGGATCAAGCTGTCAGTTTAAGAATAGAAGGTGTTCCCCCCCCCCCCCCCCCCCCCCCCCACCTCCACCTCCTTACTTTCTGGTCAGCAAATGGACATCTCTGAAGAACACCTGGGGAGAACCCTGGTAAAGGGTATCTTGTTTCAAAAACATCAGCAGAGGGTAAGGTAGTCCTTAGGTTAGTTAGACCTTTATAATTAACTAGACAGGAAAAAATGTGCTAGATACAGCAAAGGGTCATTAATTATCGACCCCCATTAATTCAGAAATCGGGGTAATTTGGACTGCTGGCTCAGTCTCGGCCAATGCCTATGTAAGTCTGTGGCATTGGACGCTCGCTAATTCAGGCGCTATGGCTCTCGCACCGGTTAATTCGAACAGGTTCCTCAGGAGCCTGCGTCTCGGTATGACTGGCGTGGTAAGAGGTCATTGAAATAGCCCTACTGAAAAGCGTGTGACGGCAGGCGTGACAAACAGACGGCCCCATCTCCAAGAACAGTCCGGCTGCTTAGTTTCGGTTTCGCTTTTTTGAGCTTCGCGCCAGCCGCTAGTGCGGTCATCTTGACCAGCCAGCATCTTCCAGCCAACTTAACCCAGCTGAGCACCGTCTCAGGCGCTGCCTCGAGCTTCACTGAGCACCACTGCCACCTGTTCTCATCTCAAAATCTGGCAACCATTGCCCAGCATTTCACCAAATAAATCTATCGTGATGCAGGCAGTGCTTGACAGTTTTTTGGGGGTCATTCGATAATTCGAAATTTCAGATAATTTCAGCATTTTTCCCAATCCCTTGAAGCTCGAATCAACTAGCTTTTACTGCACTAAGGAAAGTTACTCTGAGCAGCACTCATTTGGTTTTGCTCGTATAGAAAGCTTCATTTTCTTAATATTTTGCACATTTTTTTTCTGTAGCACCCTGTATAAACCTTTGAGTCCCATAGACACATTGACTGGTGAGCTTTATTTTCTTTGTGCAACCATTGCTCTTTAAGAGGAGGTGAGAGTTGAAAAACGTTGATTTTTGATTGCAAGAGTGAACCCACATGTTGGGGGGAGGGGCATTTTATTTACGAAACTGTCACCGCAGCGGAGATCAGAAATGTATCAAGTTGCGGAAACTCAGACCTTGGTATAAGAAAACATGTAGACAAGCTTTCTTCGGAGGGTCAAGCGCATATAAATCTTTCACTTGTAGCAGCATGCAAGGGCCCTTGCACACAACAAGGCAGTGTTGAAGTATGCGCATCATTTTGGTGAAGTTATGAGAGGTCCCTTTTGTGATGGTCTCCTGAACTAGCAAGGCAAGGCTTATCTCCTAAACCTTCACAAACAGTGCTTGGCCGGTATGCATGCATTTTTGCTTTAGGATCCAAAATATACGATATTCTGTGCACCTACACTTTTGTGTGGGCAGGGCCGGAAAAGGATAATTAAGGGCTGCACTGCCTCCGTATTTGTCACCCATTTCCTCATTTCACCATGCAGTTGGTTGCTAAATTTGGTAAAAGTTCTCTTAGAAGGTATCTTGGCAAAATTTGTTACTTAAATCCATATTCTAGTAATAAATTGTAATAATTGTATTTTTCAAAACTAGGCATAGACCCCCAGGGTTACCTAACTAAACAGTCATCTAAGAAATCTCGTCGTTAGCATAAACACTACATTGAACCCATTTTTGCCCGCACGAATGCCTATAAGTATTCATTTTTTCCTATTACGATTACTGATCGGAACGCACTGCTGCCTCATGATTCTGCTTTGCTTGCCTGCCCTGAGTAATTTCAACCGTCAGTTGGCACTGCTCGTGACGCGCTGTGTTGTTGACACTGCTTATTGTTTCTTTCATCCTGTGCCTATTTAGCGTTGTATAAGTGTTGGTCGTCCTTTTTTTTAGTACTTGTTTCGTCGTCATGTGTGTTGTTTTTTTCCTTTCAAGGTCGAAGCTTTGTACTTCATTTTGTACTGTGCCTCTCTGCTTGGACCGTATTTGGTCTGCAGTATGTGATAAATGAAAAATAAAAATAAATTAATGAACTAAATGAACAAATATTGCAGCTACGCAGGATCAAGTGGACAGATGACATGCAGCCACCATTGGAAGGTCACTGGAAGCCATGGAATGCAGCCACCACCGTGGTGCCAGCAGGGAGGGTTCACCGGCCAACAATCAGCCGCATCGAGCGGTTGGTGGCACCTGAGCCTGCGGTGGAGGAGGATGAAGAGGAGGAGGACGACGACGCAGACTGTGGCATCAACGGCGGACCGGCAGTGTGCCACCAGTGTGGCTACGTCACGCGAAACCTGCGCGTATTTCTGCGCCACCGCATGATGCACCGGGACGTGCGCGCCTTCTGCTGCCGTTACTGCCCGCAACGCTTCTGCCTGCCGGAGAGCCTCTTCTTGCACCTGCAGGTGAGAGTGAGGAAGCAGATGTGACATTTAAGGGGGGACAATGGTCTTATACCCCTTTCGCACGGGCACTTGTAAGGCCTTAGGAATTAGGGTCCTTTGCCCCAAAGGCGCGTGACGCGCATCTACACGGCAAAGCGTCGAGACCTTTGCGATAAAGGTCCGTAGCCACAAAGGCGGCCATCAGCGGCCTTAAAGTTGTTTAAAGGAGCAACCCAGGCGGCAGCGCCAGCTAGCGAGCTCAAAGAATAAAAAATTGATGCAATTTTTAGTTTTGAAAACAAAAAATATCTAATTTATCTTATTTAATGGTTAATTTGACGTTACAGTGCACTTAACCGTAGAGGAGGCTATGACTTAAGACATCTACACTGCTAAGAAAGGACTTAACGCTTTTCAGCAGCCGCATCGACACACACGTGCTTGCGCTTCTCGCTTTGCTGTTTTTTCTTCGTTTGCTCTTCATGGCGATTTCACACTTCGTTCTAACGTCTTGCGATTCGTCGCTCATGATTACGGCCGCACGATAACCAGGCACAACCTAGTTTCTTTGAAATACGCACAAGGACATAAGCAACAAAGCACGTTTCTCACGCACAACGAGGAGCTGAATGGAAAAGTGCGCCTACAGTGTTCGGATCGGGAACGATGAAAAAAAAAAGAAACTTGTTTCAATATATCCGTTTCTCACCGTCAGAATGCTCGTTTATTATTGTGATAGCTACTTTTTCAAACATACACGAAAGCACCCTTAGCTGAAGTGCTACCGTCTGCTTTAATTTCATAATGTTACTAGCGCCACTTCACACACAGCGGTGACTTTTGGCATCCACGGGGCCGTGTTCTAGCTCCTTTGGATTTGCCGTGTAGCAGCGTCGCTGCTTCTTTTCGGTTTTCCTCCTTTAGTGCAATAAGACAACTTTACGGCAAAGGCTGTGAAGAAGTCCCGTGTGACAGGGGTATTAGACCTATTTTCCTTGTTTTTAGTCCAATCCTGATGAAACTATCACATTGCTCAGTTTTTATACTGATCACAAATATGAAATTGCTTTTTAATTAATTCATTAGTTCCTAAGATAATTAATTTTAATTATTCATTTATTAGTACCTCGGTACAAAAAAAATGCTCAATAAAAAACCATTTTAAACATGGTTACATAGTATGGTGAGTAAAGAGTGCAATAATCAAAGCACTTTTTCCATTTTGCCCTCATTAGTAATTTTACAGGACTTAGGATACCAGCATTCAAAGTGTAAATATCGTGCATCAATAAACTTTGAAAAATTACAAATTCTTGAAGCGTCATTGAACAATTGTGCTTCGATTATTGCATACACTGTGCCTTCAGCTTCCCTTAGCAAACAGTATGACATGTTGAGATATTGACGTACAAAGACAGCCAGATGTCCAAAATTTTCACGGTGTTAAATCGTCTGCTCCTAAACAAATTGAGCCCACACAGTGATCCAAATTTAATATTATGGTCAAAATACCGATTTCCTGGAGGTGAAAACTGGTACAGTTGAATAATGATAGCTATAGGCTCCAAAAATGTCATTTTTTTTGGGGTCGTTTTTTGGTCCCAAAGACCAGTGAACGGAATTCGTACTCGCAGCAGTTCCAATTTGGATGTAGTCGCACAAAATCCTAGATTCAGCTTTGATTAAACCTCATGCATTTAGTGCCCGCTTACGACGTTCCGGCTGATCGCGAACGCCTCGGTTAGCATGCACCTATCATCACATATGAGGCTGAAGGGGTCTCTGGTAAAGCAGCCATGAGCTGAGTGCTGAGGTACTTGAAATTTGGCAGAACCTCACGAATGTTTCGTGATGATCAAACACATCTACGATTGCAGTGAGCAACCATAGTTGATACAACATGCCATGCTCCGAGGCTGTCGGTGCATCTACGTGGAAAACGCGGCAGTCTCTGCAGCTTTCACTGTTTTAACGTCAGACTATGTGGCACTACAATGGTTCATGGTCAAAAGCAGTGAAACATAAGACTTGAGACAAGCAGTGTGTGCCCATCATCACCGTTTGGCTGTTTGCACGATTCCGGCGCCGATAGCTGCCATGTGCCGGAAGCAGGGGCGGCGGAGAGTACCAGTGCTATGAGGCAAAGAGTTCGTTTCCTAGGGCACCGCTGGCTATGAGGACCGAAAGTCCACAGGACCGAAAGTGTGGACTTTCGGAATGAGACAGGGCCCTTCACGGCCAGTCGGTGGTGGTGGCTGCATGACCGCGTGTTTGGTTGGAGAAAATGTCTCGTAATTTTTTATGCATTATTCCCAACCAGACAGGCAATTCTATCAGAATGTTTAGTTTGTGCCCTCCTCCAGTCCGGCTGTAGTGCTTCCAGCTCTCTCGCCTCCTTTGCTCTTGTAGGTGTGTTGTGCGAGATGTGGCAGAGGTGGCGGCAGCTGCTGCCATAGCGCGATCGCAAAATGTCTCCGTCTTTTGACTTCAGGTGATGAAAGCTAGCAATGGACATTGTCAAGGGGATTTCACCTACATGTTTTCGTTTTGGTTTCCATTCTTCATTGTCCTTCTGAGTCTTCACATGAAAACTGGATTATAGGGAAAACCTGCATGTAGGAAAAAATTGTGGACATTTCACAATTTTTTTTTTATATCCAGGTTTAATTACATTGTGTGATTCAGAACACAACAATGCTGCTGCTAGAAACTTAAAGAAACGCTTCATAGTCATAGTGGTGAAACTTGGGTGCCAATATAGATTGGCAGTTTGCATCTTTTTTTTAGTGACCGCTAATGAAACGTCAGCAGCTCCAATGCACTTGATCTCTGTCATATCTGGCTTCTTTTAGGTGCACACGGAGAAGCACCCATACGCCTGCTCGAGCTGTGGCGTGCGCACCCGGCTGCTGCTGCAGCTGTGGAGACACGAGCTGCGCAGCCTTGCGCAGCGGTTGTGCCTTTGCCACCGCTGTGGTCTCATCTGCCACATCCGTGAGAACCTCCGCCAGCACCTGCTCAAAGTGCACAAGGTCTCCGTGAGCTCTGCATTCTGCACAAAGCCTTTCCAGGTCTGTCCCGGGCCTAGCACACCCACCAGAAAGACCAAAGCCAAACCTTCTCAGGCGGCCGCTGCTGTCAAGAAAACGACCCAGCCCGGCGGAAAAGCAGGCGTGAATAAGGAGCCTGCCAGGGCAACAGGTAAGCCGAAGGGAAAACCAACGGCAGCAAAATCAAGAGTGGACAAGGCAGGGCAGGTGGCAAAACCGAAGTCAGCAAAGCCGGGGAGGAAGAAGCAAAGGCAGGCGCAATCAGCTGCCAACAAGCTGAAACCTGTTGCTACTAAGGCTAAAAAGCTGGCGAGAGGAGGCAAGGTCCCCAAGCTGAAGCCTTCCAAGCCTGTGGCAGCAGCTGTTGTGAGGCCCAAGCGATCGGCCGATGGCAAGCTCTCATCCACCATGGCACCGAGTGCAAAGAGGTTGAAGAGAGACCAAGACGAAACCAAGGTTAGCTGCATCGTGGTGACCAGCTCCAATGGCGATTCGAACCAAATGTCTGACGTGCAGCACGACGAGTCCGAGTCAGAAGTTGTGACAAGCGGTGCCGTGCCAAGTGAACATGACATTTGTGTTGGGGGCTCTGTGCACACAGCAAGAAAGTCAGTCCCAAATACGACCTCGGCGGTGGCCACGATAATGGCATACCAGATGCCTTCGGGGGAGCTGTCGCTCAGCATGCCGGTGCCGGCCATGGCAACCTCTTTGGAGCAGGGCAGGCGAAGAACACAGCGCGTTCGCACCCCGAAGCGTAAGATTGATGCCTGAGAACTGCCATCATCGAGCTGGAAGGATGCTGGCATGTATTACCGTATTCACTTGTATAACAAATGCAGTTGCACAGTAAAAGCACCCCGTATATTAGTCCATAAATTCTGAAAAATTTTAATTGACAAAAGTTAATTCTACCGTTTTGAAAGTTGAAAACCACACTAGCTAGACAGATGCAAAGGTGGAAGAACAAGGAACAAATGCTAGGAGATACACCGTATTTACTCGCATAATTTGTGCGTTTCTTTTTTTTCAAGGAGTATAGGCACCTAAAGTTTGGGTGCGTGTTTTCTTGTTTGTAACGATGCATAAGGCATTATTATACATGGATTACCACATGGTATTCTCCTACGTCCGCTAAATAATTTATAATCCCATTTTTTTCTCGTGCTCTTTCGGTTTCAACAACCGAATGAGGACTATGACGCCAACGTGTGCCGACAGGTAATGGGAGACATGAAAAAACTGCATTATATAATCGCTGCTTCCACATACGTTGTCATTTCGGCTCTTGAGGAAGGCTGGCTTCAGCACCGCAGCAAATTGAAACGATGAGGCAGATATCATATGGACGTCTTTGCATGCCTCACGTGACACAAAAGCACTCTTTGGCGTTACAGCCATCATTCGGCTGTTGAAACCGAAACCACTACAGCATGACAGAAAAAAATCGATTATAAATTATTTAGCGGTCGTAGGCGAATATCACATGATGATTCATGCGTAATGTCTTCTGCATCATTGTAGAGAAGAAAACATGCCACCAAGATTAGGTGTCTATACACCTTTAAATTAAGGTTTTTCAAGAAAGGGGTGTACAGTTACACAGAGATTTTGCGAACACGTCCTAAAATCCCTCCAAAGGTTGTAAAACACAATATATACCGTGTGTTGCCACCTTTACGTTGACCCCCCCTGACTTGCACCCTTCACTGGCAGAAAAAAAAGTTGATTTAGTATAGATGGACACATACCTCCTCCTGCCCACCCCATGTTATGTAGTAACCCTGCATAGCATGACAGCGCATGCGCAGCCCAAAGCAATAAATGTGCAACTATACAGTCGCAACGCCAGTAGTCGTAGGCAAATGGAGGTAAAAGGCGATAAGACGGCGCTATTGCGTGTGGCCCGGCTGACTAACAGCAAACTGAACAGTGAACAATTGAGTAGCTTCGGATTTCGGCAACTGTTTGTCCAGGTAAGCGACCGCCAGCGAGAATGATCTATGTAAACAGTGTGCAATTCGACCCTTTCAACCTCGCATCTTTTGCAGCCGAACACGGCGATGCGGCCATGTCGATCTTCCCACGCCTGTCTGGTGTGCACCCACGTGCCTGCTCATGGTCTGGCGCAGCATGGAGAGCAAAATGTGCGAGTAAAAGTTTTTTTACAGCCATAGCTGTTAGGCACCCGTCTCTGGGTTTCACATCATAGTCTACCGTCGCTGGCGTAGCCTGTGGGTGGGCGCGGCCGGTCAACGTGGGTCACATAAGCCCACGGGTGGCCCTGTTTTCAACACCCGCCTGCCAGTGCAGGGGTGCATCACTTGACCACTACACCATTCCACCAGGAATATATATCCCCAAAACTAAATGCCTGAACGGCTATCGCTGAATCTCGCGTTACACAGTCGTAACCATCCTGTGAGTTGTTTCGGAAACCCGGAGTGCGCAAATTACGTAAGCAAATACGGCATACCTCCTTGTTACCACTAGGTCCTTGTCGTTCTTCTGCCTTAGTGTTTGTTTTGACAGTGCCCTTTTAAACTTTCTAAGCTATAAACCTTGAACCATCCAGCCTACAATAAATGTTATTCTGCATTATAAATGCACCTCTCAAGTTTAGTTTTTGACAAAAAGTGTGTTATTGTGCAAGTAGATACGGTAATCATTGATCTTTGCACAGTCAATCTATGGTTGCTTCATTTAAGGTGCAGGCCAGCTTAGAAAATGTTTCCTACTTCTTGTACAGTCTTTTCATAATGCCCGTCTGTACGGGAAGCCATTCTGCATTGTTGAACTGAAGGAAGAGGGGAAAGGAAGAACTGAGAGTACTGGGTAAAAGCGCAGTCTTTGCTACTCGTAGTTGTGCTCAGTATCACAGTTCACAGCAGTCCATGAGCGGCACCTTTGCCTTAACTTTGGTAGGTAAAAACAGCACTGCAAGAAATTATTTCACACAACCCGAGGCAAACCATAGAAAAGGAAGGAGACAAAGGATGTGACAAGTGATGCCTATATTGTGCATCTCTTACATTTTATTGCACCTGTAAACACACTGTTTGGTGGGTTCAAACTTGGTGGGTTCAGATATTGACTAGCCTGGAAGGGTGCATCATTTTTGCTGAATTTTCTTTTTCTTGCAACTCTTTGTGGCAGCAAAGTTGTGACAGCCGCACTTGGTCATGTGGAAGTTTCGTAGTTTGGCAGTGGACTTGTGTAAGTTCTTTCTATGTTTTAGGGTTGCTGCTTTGATCAGAAAGGGAAAAAGCATTGTTAGAGGCAGTGCCTTGTTTATCATTTGCACATATTCATTTCAAGCGCCTTCGGGGCGTATTGTCATTGGTGACATTAATACATGTGTACACACCTCAACAACCCTTGCTGTGTTGTATCAGTAAAGCCCGTGGCTACACATTGTTATCTTTGGTTTGCAATGTCGTCACGTCTGTTTTACATTTGCTTTTTTTTTTTCGGTCGTGTGGAGGTGCTTTGGGGTCCAGCTCCTAGCACTTTTCAACGGAAGTGTTTGCGCATTTTGTGGTAAAGATGGTAAGCACCGCAGTGGTTGTCTGTGAGTTTTCAAGGGTAGGCAGATGTGTCATTAGTTTGTGTGTGTGTTATACAGAGTTAATATAGTATGCAGTTCATGCAGGTGTTGTGCATGAGTAAGGCCTATATATATATTTACAAATTCTAAATATGAGTGTGCAAGAATGCGATAGCACATCAGAGAGTTAAACACATACTGTCAGTCTTATTGGCCCAGCAGTTTCACCTTTTTATCGCACCACATCAGCAAGAATGAGAGTTGCTTCTGAATTTTGCTCATCAGGACAACTTTTTAAACCTAAAACCACAGAGATAACAACCATTGTTCAGTGTTTTTTTTTTCTTCCTGCTTGCCGGGTTTTGAGAAAATCACAGCTGTACAGTTATTACTGCATTCTTCCTGTCAACCCCTCATGGTCATCATCTTGAAAGCATAAAAAAAGAAAGAATAATCGCTCTCCTACTTACTTTAGCAGGTATGTGATTAGGTTCATATTGCTTTCACACTCTAAGTCAATGAATAACATGGATCTACCACCTGATTTGTGTCCCTTGCTTTTCCTATTTTTAATACATGTACAAAATTGTGTTCTGTGCCAAACAATGTTGTGCGTACCTCCTCACATCTCAACACATGCATTGGTGGCAACTGTCGTCAGATTTCTTGTGTGCAACTTCAAGGTATTGTTATTTTTTATAGTTAGTTTTTGATCTTGCGATATGGTGAACACTGCTGGCTCATTGGGGTAAATAAAACTTGTTCGTTGCATCATCTGGTCTCTTTTATGCTTTTGTCTTGCTCTCAATGAATCATCTGCATGCTGGAATGTGCATCTTCATCACATTTGATATCATTCAGCTCTACAGAGTGCACCATGCGATTGCAGTGACCAAAAGTTCACCAATCACTCAGTCATGCCTTTGCAATGACAGCATATGCCATTGCTGGTGGTTGGGTTCCTGGATATTCACTCAAAGGGTAACTGGTTTTACAATTTATATGTTTTTTATTTCCACCTTGTAGTGAAAACAAGGGATATTAAACGTGCGATTTGTCATGGTTTACTGCATTTTTGGCAGTAAAGTGTGCCGGCTGAATATACTTCAACAATCATGAAGGTAATGCAAAGGTATTGAAGGTTCTAGTGATAAAATTATTGTAAGCAGGGCTCCTGGGCAATTACCTGGGCAACTACCAGTGCCGCTTGCAGACACGAGAGTGTGAAGAGGAAAAAAAATGTGAAGAAAAATGTTTGTTTATGCTCGTTTCTTAAATCTTGAAATTCTCACTCGGGACTTAGCCCATATATCAGACTATATATATGCACTTCATCATATCATATGTCGCATGATAAATCGCCGATGCACCTTAGTAGGCATTTAGTGGCCGCATTTTATGTTCTCCCTCTTTCTTTTTCTCTTTAATTTAACCTTTCCCGCACCGCTCTCCATCCGTCTTTATCTCCCATATTAATTCCATCCCCATGTATCGTATCGTATCGTGTAGCATGCCAGCTAATTTTACAAGTCGGCTAAATTCTTTGCCTTTCCATTAAAGGGTTTCCCTATCTGTGTGTGTACGCGATAGCTGACCCGAAGAAGACGTGTACCCGCCGCGGTGGCTCAGTGGACCCGCCGCGGTGGCTCAGTGGTTAGGGCGCTCGACTACTGATCCGGAGTTCCCGGGTTCTAACCCGAACGCGGCGGCTGCGTTTTTATGGAGGAAAAACGCTAAGGCGCCCGTGTGCTGTGCGATGTCAGTGCACGTTAAAGATCCGCAGGTGGTCGAAATTATTCTGCAGACCTCCACTATGGCACCTCCTTCTTCCTCTCTTCTTTCACTCCCTTCAATATAGCTACACGGAACACATTAAAATAGATGTCTAAAACTTTAAACATCCAAGAAGATGTTTGAGCTTTATCACAAACTTTTTTTGTTGTTTCAAAATTTGAAATATGCAAACGTGTACAAGAAAACTTGGGAAAGTTTCGTTTTCGTTTCGTCTGCTCTAGCAGCTGTAGGTTACCACGTATGCTAGTTTATTACTACTTACGGCGTAGACTGCAGGACAGAATTAAGATACGGCAGTTTCATACGCCCAATACGCTCTGCATTTTACACATCTCTACCCCATGTGTCTGCTCAAGGCACTCCCTTGCATAGTCCACTGAGAGCGGTCTCCCTCTTTTTCGACCGTGCGTTCTAGCCACTCTTAGCACTTTTGACTCATTCACTCCCGCCGCTCGGTTCGCTGTCTTTCGCACGAACGTTGCCTTCTCTGCTGGTTTTGGTTTTGGATGTCTGACTCGGTGCCAGGAAAACGCTGCACATGCAAGTCGTTTCCCGTGCGCACGTTGGTCGATCGTATCTCTTGCGCGAACGGCGGTCGATCGATCGCACACAAGAATCTGGACTCTGGACCCGTCGCCAGCGTTCAGAGCAACACCCGAAACTACCATAGCAGTCGGCCGGGCGAGTAAGCCCGCCCTCGCTCAAAAGCATAAGGACACAGATAACAGACAAGATAATACAGAGAACAGAACCGTCCGCTTATATATACACGCTCGCCTGTCAGTTGCTCAGTAGATGCCGTAAGCACGCAGCGCGCTGTAGCTCCGCGCGTCGCGATCTACCGCTTTGTCTCGCTCGTGCAAAGAGTATCAGCAGAATGCCGGCATCGTGCTTCATGTGTGAGTACTGTTCTTCTCTGAAAAATTCATAACGGCACTGTCGCGTGTTTTTTTTTAAAGATTTTCCGCTGCGGTGATGAGCAAGGGCACAAAAACGTTGACCGCTTGGCCATACAGTCCTTCCAGCAGTTCTGCCAACGGCATGAGCAGAGCTTGAAGGAAGTAGAACATTACAAACAGAGCCCAGCACATGTAATTGGAGTGATAAAGTTCGTTTTGAAGAAATATGTGACACTCAGACTGAGAGAGCAGGCTAGAAGGATAACAGGGAAGGCAAGAGGGGCATATGTTAGAGCACTCCTCACAAAGCAAATCTTGTTTCAGCATCAATAACAACCATTTCCAATTGCACTAATCAACTTCACGACATATACATGAAGGAATCCAAAGTTAATGAACAGTCAGTGTATATGTCATAATGAGATCCTCGATTATCTCCCTTTGTCTGCACCGCAACTTAATGACAATTATTTAGTGCAAAGCAAGGAATGAAGGAAACAGGAATAAACTAATAATAATAAATTTTTACAAGCCAAAGTCGCACTTGGGTTATGCAGCACGCGGCAGAAGAGGATTCTTCAATAATTTTGATACCTGGTGGTCTTACTCACGCCGAAAATTCATTACAAATACAGAGTACCAGCTGTTCCAACTAGCCGCATTGCATATTCTCTTAAATACTCCTGATTTTACATTATGAAAAGTTGGCGTTCAACAACTGTTGATACAGTGAGAGTAGTGGGGTAGCTTCACCAGTGTAATGTAGGAATGAACCTGGCAAATGTGCATGTTTATAAAGTAGTATCGCAGTGTAAAATTCAGGACTGCATTCCATTACCTTGCAAAGAGCTCGTGTCGCGCCTTATGTAAGATAAATGGCAATGATACATGACACGCAATGTAAATATGTCTGTTGATTGTACTAGAAGAAATAAGAATCTTTTTGTTGAGGTTCCTTAAAACACACCTTATATGTGTAATGCAACAACTCTTCATCAGTGCAATGTTCAGTGCAAAAAATGTTCCCGAAGCTGTGTGCAAGTCACGAAAGGAAAGAAGCGCGTTTTCACTCGCGCTTTCAGGTACAGCGCCTCCCTCACAAGTTTGCAACCCAACTGGGGTTCACTTCTCAGCTGTTTCGAGGGGCTCCCTAGAGCATCAACGGGAATCCTAAGCTTGGGAGGATTGAGAACTTGAAGCCATTTATCGTTCGAGAGGTTACGGTCGCGAGTACGCATGACCAGGTAAGCTGAAGGCCTCGCAAGCAAGCCGCCCCTTGGTCTGTATACTTTTGTTAGCAATGCTAAACCACAAGCAATTGTTTTCCTCCATTCACTCTATGGTACATCAAAACACCTAGCGGTCAGGGGCGTCCCCAGCCGCTGCTCCTGTTACCATACTTGTGGAGAAGCTTTGACCGGTGTGTTGAAGATCTCTAGCTGTTGCTATATGATGCCCCCAGGAAAACTTGTGGTTGTTGTTGTTGTTGTTGTTCACCTCACACAATGGCACATACCCACAAGGGGGATTGGCCATAACCAGGCGGTGACTATTTAAATGACCAGTTGCATGTGGCAAGCATGGGATGACCTACCAAAATTTGGATCGCACAGTTTCCGTAGCCGAGGTGGTTGCAGGAGGTTAGGGGGGTCATACAAACTAAAATTTAGGCAAAGAAGGGGTAGGGATTACTATAAGTGGTCGTAAAAACCGAAATACAGAAGCTGATAATGGGATGGGCAGGACGAATGCTCATGATGGTAGACGTTTTGATTCTAGGAGATAATTTTGAACGGCAGAGCAAACATTCCCATTGGTATGGCCAAGCATAGAAGCGCCAAGAGACAGAACAACCGCAGAAGACAGGCGCAAACTGAGATTCTGTATTGGAACTTCTAATAGTCGCCTCCTAATCGATGAGTAGCGACGGCAAAAAAGAAGAAAGTGCTGTCAGCGTTTATTCTTCTTCCTTCTCACGTGTGAATTTCATGGCGGCATTGAAAGATGGGCTGTGTTTTATATCATATTGCATGTTCGACTGCTTCATGTGCTTCTGGAACAACATATATTAGGAGAAAACAACGTGCTTAACTATCAGCATAGCAATCATGCTCTATCGCACCTATTGTGAAATGTGTGCGCGTGAAAGCGCAAAGAGCCGCCAGGGGAACCACGGCATCCATCGGCGCATCGATGGCACGTGGTATTCGCAGGTAACAAAGCAGCCGCGGCCAAGGCTTCTGGCGCGGAGCGATTGACGTCGCCCCTCCATGGCCTGAACGGAGGTCAGCCGCGACGGAGTCAGCACCTGCGCTTCGCCCGATTATGAAAATCCGCCCGGCCGTCGTCCTCGTCTTGTGCTTGACCTTCGCGGTTGGCCACTCCGCGGTGAGCGATGGCGATCCCGGCGGCCTCACCGAAAAGCGGAACGCAATGATGGAATTCCACGATTCGCTCGCAAAATTCGCGTCATCGCTTCGAAATTTCGAAAAGAAGGCTCAGGAAGTGCTCGACGCAGCACCGGGCAGAGTGAACGCCTCGGCTCCCGCCGTCGAAGGTGGTTCCGCGCTACCAGAAGCAAGAAGGCGCCGCCGAAGTCGCAAACGCCATGGCCGTGGCCTCGATGACGACGGAGCTGCTGCTTACCGCAGTGACGACAACAGGTCCTTCAACACTCTCACTTACGTGACGGCCGGCACCGAAGATTTAGTGCAGAAGAGAGACGACGAGTCCCTTCGTGTTCTTCGCATCAAGATACTGCACCACGGACACGAAGAACACGATAGCGCTCGAAGGCCGCACTCAAAAACGACGCCATGCGCAATGGCGCTCTTGGCTTCAGCAGTCTGGGGGCGTACCAGCGCCACCCGCAGTCGTAAGTCAACTATCGCGCGAGTTCGCTCCACGAAGGACAAGACAGCAAAACCAACTAGGGCCTCGACTAGCATTAAGACTTCTTCTACAGCACCGTCAACCACTGCCCCCGTCAAATATTGCGCGCAAAACTACGACGACGTGAAGGTAGCCCAAGACAATGTGGAGGTCCAGGACAGCGAACATCACCACGAAGAATCATCAGGTGAAGATGTAGGCGAACAAACTGCGTCTCAGAGCGGCGGCGAAGATGAGTCTGCTCAGCAGGTCGATGCGCAGTCGCCGAGCGAGAACGACGTTCACGAGTACGAGCCGGCCGCAGGCAGCGAGGACAGGACAGGTGCCGAAGACGTTGGGTCGGCTGAAGATGGGCAAAGTTCAACTGTGAAGACAAGTCAGGTTACCAAAGGCCGCGGTGCAAAGCCTTACAATCTCCGCTCGCGGGGCGATCACTTGCGCATCCACATAGTTCACAAACCGTCCAACCCGCAGGCCGACGTCAACGAGACGTTTTTCGCGAACCATAGCCTCGTTAACAAAACCGATGTGCTCGTAGTGAAGGCCAACGACCATTTATTTGTGACCAACGGTTCCAAGGCGGTCAAAACGAGGGAGGTAGATCGTGGTCACTACCCTGGGGAGGTGTTGACCTATGTCGAAGTGCGCAACGACGATGATCAGGAACCGTACTTCGGTAACCAGGACTATGTGGAAGAGTTCGAGAAGAGAGTGAAGCAGGTGAACGAGAGTTTGCAGCGCATTCGCAACTACCGCCAACCGCAGAAAGCCAAGCGAAGGTCCAGGCGTGACAACGTTCGCTTCATGAGGTCGCTCCGCTTCGCATCTCCGAAGAAGGCTGACACGGCTTATCGCAAGGGCGACATCCCGCAGTCGCGAGTCGTCGGCGCAAACAGTGGTAGCATCAGGATCACAATCAACCGGCGGTTGGATAACGAAGAGGGGGCGCAAATTTCAAACGCCGACAGAGTGGTGCCTATTCGAAATTCAGAGTCGAGAGCTGACGGCGGGCCGTCGCGCCATAATATACGCGTCCTCGATCCTCAGGCTAGGGAGGTACCACTTATTAGAACCGTGGTCAAGCGCGGCGCCAGCGAGAGCAGCTCGACGGACGGGTCTAGTGGCGGCGATTTGCTGGAGATGCTCGTCAACAACTCTCGAGGGAAGAGCGAACCGTTGATGAACTTGCCAGGCAAGATGGCCGCCCCCGTCGCTTACGCTTTAGGTTCGCGCCCTGTTGTGCCGAAGTACGAACAATTGCGCTTTAGGGGCATCACGTTGACTTGCGTGCTAGCAGCTGTGTCTGTGTTTACGGTGGCGGTCGTGTTGACAATGTTGTACTTCAACTTGAATCACCTCTTCCGTTTCAAGAGAGGCTTTAAGTACACATCTCTGGACCTGAAAGTGTCCCCTTATGACGACAGATGAGAAGAAGCGTTGAATTTCTAATGAGCGGACTATATAAATTTTGATTCGGGATTCTGCGATTCTGCTATAGCCAAGGCCTGTATACTGCTTATCTGCTACATCATCGAGCCATCATACCGAGCTAAGATTTTTTTGCTGGATCTAGCTGTACCGCCGTGGTAAACAAGCTGGGATGGATCTGTGATAAATTAATCAGACTTGTGCAAGAAAAAGCTTTCGGCGAATAACTCAATACTTATGTGAAATGTGCAACCACGCAATATAACTCATATGACTTGTGAAATGGTAGTTTACGGTTTGTTCATTGTTACAGAAAGGCGGGAAATCGTCCTGACAAATGCAACGGATGCTTATTTTCACGATCCTATATTTTGTGCGCTGATTAAGATTTTTGCTACTAGCGAGGTTATGCATACTGAGCTTTATGCGCAGGCCGCTTAGTGGTCTGAAGTGGTGACGGGGGCACATATAGGGGCCACTATTGGCGGGGGCGGTCTCATTTCAACTATATAGACGAACAAATATACAGATGAACGAACATGCATATGACTCTCTGAAATGGCGGAGCTCAGCTTGCTGTGAGCTTCCTACGGCCGCTTGATTACGTCACCCTATTTTTCTTGCCATCCCTGGTATTTTTTGCATCATCTCCTAGTACCCACACGCCGCCAGCTTTCGACATAATTTGACTAGTAACGCTTTCGCATTAAAAAAAAAAACGCGCCAGTCACGAGTTAGCGCACCGGGTTCGCTACGTCAAGTTGAGCGCTTCGATTGCCCGTTTGGCTGCAGCTCTTCTATTCTCAGAAGTTTCGTAATAGAAGGAACATAACCATTCCTGCTGCAGGATGCGGTTTTTCCGGCGCATTTAATTTTGCGAAAGTCGCCCTTCGACACGTGATATTATGAAAATATCCTCTTGAAGACATCCACGGTCTTGAGGCACCGCAGTCTTCCCTTCTCTGTTCGGAGTCGAAATCATCTCAGTCGTCAACCCTCTAAAGAAAATGCAGGAATTTATGAGACAGATTTTTTTTTAACGACGCCTTCATTTGGGATTCTTGTCGCGTTATAGGAAACAGATACATGTCAACGAGTTCACAAACATTAAAGGGACCATGAAATTGGGTAAATAGACTGTTCAAACGATAAAAGCGCACCGTAAAATTCTTCTCTCGGATAAACCGTTCGCTTTTTCGCGCTGGGATGCAGTGATAGCATACGACAGTCTTGCTTTCTCAATACCAAGTTTGAATGATGTACTTTCCTTGCTTGATCAGAACTAATAATAAATCCGTGTCGTCTACAGCATGGCGACTCCCCATAAAAGGCAGCTTTCGCAAAGTGTACGTTTAGCATTGCGACATTCCGTAGTATATACTGACGTTAGTAAGGGAGCACGACCGATCGGTATGTCATTACTTGCCACCACGCCGCAATAAAATTTAAGCTAGCTTCATCAGCACCGAAGATATCGGTGTAAAAATGATGCTCCATCTCGCCCGTCTCCTCATGCATGTCGATGCGCCATAAAAGAAAAAGAAAGCAGCTTCATGATTTTCTGGTTTCTGGGTTTTAAACTCCCAAAGCGACTCAGGCTATGAGGGATGCAGTAGGTTGCGCATAATTTCGACCACCTGGGTTTTTTTTTTAACGTGCACTGGCATCGCCCAGTACACGGCACTCTTTAGCATTTTGCCTCCATTGAAATGCGACCGCCGCCTGAAACATTCCCCCATACTGCGCGAAACATGATACAGCAGTCACTGCCACTACTTTTCGCCGCGAGGGCGAAAAAGCGGGGGGCTTCCATTTTCTACCTACGCTGGCGTGGCCATTTCGCAAGGCGCATTTTCGTGTCGTCTGCTACGTTGACGTTTGATGTGTTTCTCGCTGCTCCCGCGTGGTGGCGCCACAACCTCCCTCGAATGGCGGATTACACTTTGAATTTAAACGCAACGGTAAACTTTGGCTTTTCAATTTCCTAATACATATATATATAGGTGTATAAATTGTGTTCGCTTTCGCTGTATTTTGTCGGTCTGGTCAGCTGCCATCGCCACTCGTCTGGGATTCACGGTGGGGTTTCATAGGAGCAGCAGACGACCGCAGGACTGGAGCAGAGCCAGCAGTGCCTACCCGCCGGGTTGTATTCCCTCAAGGCCAGGTAATAACCACCTCCAGAGCATGGACTGGAGTGTCGCCGTACATGTGCCGTTCGAATTCTGCCCTATAAAAGTGTATTTAGGCCCTATCTTGGCCATGTTGTTGTTGTTGTTGCGATTGAAGGAAGAATGAAAAGGAAAGTGCACGGGGCCTGCCTATTGGCTATAGTTGAGCCACAATCGCTGCCACGTAGTAGAAGAGTTAAAATACATGTGAGAGGAAAGATTGAAAGAAAGGACGTGCGTCGCAGCAACCGCGTCGACGATCGACGCCGGTTTTCTTGGCCACGTCGGCGCATACTCTTTTACAAGCACGGCTTTGCCATCTTCTTCGATCCCATTCTACACTTCTCAATTTTCTTCTGCTTTCCTTGTTTCTATCCGTTTTCATTGTCCTTTTCCCCTTACACTCTTGAATCCTGACGCCTTGTTGACGGAAAACAAACGCAGTAACTGTATTGGTCACGGTAGAGTCACTAAATTTAGAATTTTGTGACTCTAGGTCACGGTATACACACCTCAAGGAATGTAGACAGCGAAAGATGCGAAAAGGCACCCTATAGTGGACCCGGCGCAGTGGCTCGGTGGTTAGGGCGCTCGGCTACTGAGCCATAAAGTGCCCGGGTTCGATTCCGACCGTGGCGGCCGCGTTTCGATAGAGGTGAAACGCAAATGCGCCCGTGTGCTGTGCGATGTCTGAAGCTTGAGCTTCAGACCTATGCGTTGCCTGTACGAAAATATGTATCACATTTCGCCTGTGCCCCATGGAAATTAGGGAATAGCTGAAAGGGCAAGGTTCTATCGGGGAAAAAGGTTTAAAGGCAAGTGTGCGGCAGGCTAAGCCAGTAGCCCTATTTGTAACCAGTGGCGATCGAGACCGCACTTGTGGGGTGCTGTGCCCGGACAACCAGCCCGGATTCCACGTATACAAGATGCAAAATTTCTCCTGCGAACGACCTTGGACAAGCCCGGTGCTGCGCCGCAAGGCACCAACGGCCTAACGCTCCTTTGACAAGCAAAGATGCTGCGCCGCCAGACACTTGTGTCTTGTGGAGAAGCATCAGCAAGTGACATGGTGGTGGTGGTTGTTGGTATGAAGGGGGGAGGGGGATACAGGTCCTGACGTATGTTGGCCCTTTGGGCATCACTCTTGGGGAATGCCCAAACGTGCAGCAAATTGCTAGACAGCCAGGCGACGGTTTCTCTTTCCCCCTGGATGTCACCGCGCGCGGAAAACTTGAAGCGGATGGCCATCGCTGGTTGGACCTCTCGGACGGCTCTCAAGTGCTGGCTTTTTATTGGTCCGTTTGAGTGACGACCGTTTCTCGGGGCCATACAAGCCCCAACGCTGCCGCCTGGAGAGCACTCCGTTTTACCGAGCCCGATCTACAGAGACCGACCCACCGGGAGCCATGTGCCGCTCACGAGTGGAGTGAGATGTGTGACGCGTTGGAGTCTCGCCGGACGTCGCCGTGCGAGAACAGTCGCGTTCGCTGTTAGCTCTCTGCCCCCGTGCCGATCTCGTCCTGTGTAATGCTCTGCACATAATGTATGAAATCCCTTTTGTTGTTCTCACTGACGCCTGACTCTGAGTCTTCTTCGCTACCGACTAGAAAGCTGGCGACGCTCTGTCACAAAACGGCTGGCGAGCGTTACGGGACCACTTCAAAGTCGCAACAGGGGACACTGCCCCCCCCCCCCTCGATACCGGCCGTGGGGGGGTGGGGATGAAAGTCCTCTCAGAGTAATCTAACGTGTGGTATTCAAATGCGGTGGCCCGTGGGAGGTGTATCACATATGATAGCTTTTGGTGTGTAGGGGAGATTTTTGTCGCTTGGAGTACAACACTAGCGACATTAAGAAGGGATGACGTCATTATTTTTCCTTTGTCATCATACTTTTATTTAATCGCACCAGGTGCAGCAGCTGCATCAATCTCGGTGGACATCTCAGGTGGGCTGCAGGCGGACAAGGACGAAGAGGGACAGGTGAGTAGATGAAACAATGTTAGATGTGTCGCAGATTTTCCAGCGTTATTCCTTTGACACACAGTGTCGGCAATTCGCGCGACACACCGTTTGCACGCCCTGTGCTCGTTTCTACCTGGAGCACTCAGGGAAACGTGAGGGCAGTGTGTTCCGAGTGGCCACCGCTTTCTGAACAAAATGTTTGCCACTGCTGCAAGGAAGCAGTGTGAATGAAAGGGTGGCGCTAATGTGCGACCTTAAGTCAGCGTTCGACAACTCCTACTGTCTCGTTTTGTGAGAGATGTTGCGGGACAAACAACAGGGACAAACTCGTTGGAATTGTTTGCATTACGGAGAGGGCAGTAAAAGCGGGGGGCCAGTAATTAGACATGACACTGGTAAGCTCTTCCAGGAGACAAACGAAATTGTTACGACTTGACAAAGCACGAAGGCCTCAAATTCCATAGACAGAACTGTCAGAAGTGTCAAAGTTAAAAAAAAAATTCGAGTTCATTGCGGTATAACCAGCATTGGCGTAATGCGAAAGCATTGACGCCTCCTCGGCACTCGTCGCCTCTCTTTGCTACTCTTTGCTCTATTTGCTCCTCTTTGCCTCTATTCGCTCCTCTTTGCCTCTATTTGCTCCTATTTTCCTGAAAATTTGTGCAATATTAGTCTAATTCCCACCAAGCTTCGTTCCAAACTTTCAAATTTGGCGCCACACATTGGTTTCGTCCACACTTCCGGTCACGTGTACTACACTTCCGGCGTTTCAAATTTGGCGCCACTTTTGTCCTGGCCACGGATTGTGCGCATTGCCCCGCCGCGGTGGCTCAGTGGTTAGGGCGCTCGACTACTGATCCGGAGTTCCCGGGTTCGAACCCGACCGCGGCGGCTGCGTTTTTATGGAGGAAAAACGCTAAGGCGCCCGTGTGCTGTGCGATGTCAGTGCACGTTAAAGATCCCCAGGTGGTCGAAATTATGCCGGAGCCCTCCACTACGGCACCTATTTCTCTTTCTTCTTTCTCTTCCTCCTTCATCCTTTCCCTTACGGCGCGGTTCAGGTGTCCAACGATATATGAGACAGATACTGCGCCATTTCCTTTCCCCCAAAAAACCAATTATTATTATTATTATTATCAATCGGGTTCGAACCCGGGTAGCACAACTAATTTGGGGCCATTTCTCGCGCAATTCGAAAACCGAACTGTTGCGGTCGGGCACAGAGCAACGTCAATCAAATCAGGAGCAGCGAGCACTGCAGCACAGACGGGGCTGTGATTGTCTTGTTGTAGTTGCGTCACGGAGTGTCGCGATTTGATTGACGTCACTTCGCACGCTTCCGCAAGCGCGCGGTTTTCGAATGGCGCGAAAAATGGCCCCAAATTAGTTGAGCCACAGCGGCAAAGGTAATCGCGTTTTCGAAAATCTAAAAACTGATATGGCTATTGCTAACGGACGGCTAAAAATCTCTAATTGCATTGAATTGCCTATATGTAATAGTTAAAAGTTAACTATTAGAATTTAATTGATCCCTTTAATAGTTAACATGATTCGCCTTTTTTTTTCGACGTCCGCCAGCAATGGTATTACTATTTCGCAAAAAGCATCTCATTGCCTCAGAAGCCTTATTTTTAAAATAAGTGGCTGGTTTCAGTGAAACACCTGGTATACCGATACACATCCTCCGAAATAGCCGGCGGGACTCAGTTTGAGGTGCGCTACATTCCTTTCTAGTATAAACTTCTCAGAAAGGAGATACAAAATACATTGGCTTCTGTGGAAGCTTCCAAGCAGGAGAGATATTCATTTGTTGTATCCGTTATTTCGTAACTAAACTGTTTATAAACGGTTTTAATGCGAAACCATTTCTCGCCTCATGAGTGGCGTGGACAGCATTTGTCACCACGTGCTGTAGACAGGAAGTGTGGACGGAGCGTGTCCTCATGAACTGTTGATCAATGTAGGAGTGTAATTATGATTTGTAGTGATTAATAATGATTGAATGGAAAGTTTAAATGACCTCATTAATAAATAACGTAGTAAAATAATGAGGCAATAAATTTCGTTAATTACTGCGAGTAATTCACGAAAGTGTGGAATTACTAGTAATTCCTCCAGAACTAAACGGGAAATAAAAATAGCAGTATATATAGTTATAACAAAGGTAACAGGTAATAAATAAGCACCTAATTAATTTAATTGATTAATTAATCAACTAAATTAGTAATCAGCATCAGTGATTGATTACATTACTAAGTTACAGTGCAGGCAACGGAACTCGAAATGCTTTCGCATTTCCGCACGTAAGGAGACTGGAGTGCACGTTTAATTTTACAGCGATAGCTGTTATAGGCGTCCGTCCCTGACTTGCGCGTCATCGGCGTAACCAGTTGGTGCTAGCGCTCCCACCGGTTGCGCCGGTGGGAGCGCTTAAACACGCTTAAACAGCTATCGCTGTATCTAGCGTTGGATAGTCGTAACCGTCCTGTGAGTTTTTTCTTTAGTTGCAAAGTGTTTCATGAATCTTATCTTGTTTTGATTACGTAACGCTGCACAGTAGGCCATGCTATTATTTAGTCTGGCTATCAACTATCTCTTTCACTTTCTAGAGCTTGGTTCCGAAGATGGAGCAGGAGCAGCAGGAACCTGACGGCCGGCTTGAAGCGTTGGAACGAATAGTGCTGATGGTGACGCGTCTGGAGGAAGCCTTGACTCTGCTGCAGCGGAATCTGCTGGCAATTCGCCGGGAAGCTTATTTCCTTGTCATTGCGGTGCTCCAAGAGGAACAGGCGGACCGCCTCGCCCTCGGGGGATAGCGCGTCGACTGTTTCGTTCGCGTGCGCTGTCTCTGTGGATGGCAATTTCTTAATTCGCGGCAAACAAGACGAAAGTGATGCTAAGGTTATTCGTAGTTGCGGCTGGGTTTGCTGCGACCCACTGATTTGAAATGTATCTCAGACATAAGCCCACACACGTATGGGTCGAGCAAACGGCTGAGTTGACAATCTGCAAAAAAATGGCAAATTGTCAGGCCTCAAATAAAGTCGGTGCTGGTGTGCGGCGAGGACTCTGTTGTGGTGGAGTATTCATTTTGGGGGGTACAGCATGCAAGCGAACGTTCCGCGGTTCTCCCATGTCTTGAAGAAGTCGTGGTGATGGACGCATGCTGCTACCCTTGCTTGCGTTGGTCAAATTGCTGCTTTAGTGGCGCGCTTTTCATTTTCGCGCCAAGCGGCGCTGATGTTCTGCAGGCTCATAATTGCTTACGAATCGCCAACGCTAGGCACTTTATTAAGAAAGGGATGAAGGGAAGGGGATGTAGTGACTGGACAGGGTCGCAGGAGAGGATAAGAGGCAGTGCTCCAGATTGGCATACAGAGCAGGGCAGTTGGGACAGGACGGTTCAGAAAGAAGACGGAAACAGAACAGTCGGGAAGGTGTAACGAGAGGGTTCGAATTCTAGGAAGCATATATGCTTAGGCAACGTTGAGATGTGTGGGTTACGTGCTGGTATGAAGTTTTTGGTAGTTGGTAGTGTTTATTAATTGTGCATTTATAGGCCAACGTCAAGTCCCTCGTCGGAGGGCTAAAACAGGGGATGACAGGTGCCATGATGTGAATATCGCTGATGAGCCAGCTCGTTTCCTGTGATCTCTGCGTCACGGCCAGGGACCCTTCATATGGTCCCTGTTTGTCGCGCCGAACTCTTGCTTCTGGCGAAATTTCATAGCGAACTTTTGATGAATCAGGTTTGCTTGAAGTGATTTATTAAACGCTTTGTAACACTGCTTCCAAACTTGCAGCACACTACCGGAGCAGTCGCTCTATCAACTGAAGTAACCAGAGCCCGAGAGGGAACTGTTGGACCGCTGCTCTGATTTTAATGAAATTTCAGAGATACCGTTATGCCATTAGAGCAAAGCTGAAATTCCAGCTTTGTATCTTGAGTATTAAATAAAGTTATTTGCATCAGAATGAGCTAGTGATTCAGAGAGTGGAGGGCTGTGTGAGTCGGTACATGATTGTAGAAAGAAAGCCAGCGCAAAGGACAGACACAGAACAGGAACAGGACGACGCTGGACTGTCGACTGCTTTTATTTCAGGAACAGTACAGTGAGTATTTATTTCAGTAGAGTGAGTGGGTCAGGTTAAAAAGCTACCTTTATCAATATAGTTATATTTGGTTCACTTTTCCGGCCTGGATGACCTCAGGAAAGAGTTGAGAATTATTCATTTATTTTCAATACCTCAAACGCCCCTCTGCAGGGATTTTACATGAGGGTATGAGCATTTACGATGACAGATGAGTTCTTCAATGAACGCTTGAAGTGGTTGCGATTGCAATGGATGACAGCAGCAGCAGGTGGGTCATTCCAGTCTTTGGGCGTTCTTACGAAAAATGAGGAACGATGGGAAGATGAACCGGCTGGAGATGGGCGCACGGTCTTGTAATGGCTGAGGCGGCAGGAGTGGCGATGTGCTGGTTGTTCTAGGGTCGCGTTTTGTAAATGTCGCCGCGAATCTTTGCAGTGCTTGTTCATTCTTCAAAGCTACCGGCACGCCGCTTTATCGCTTTGTTTGAAATGCAAGACGCGACCACATTTATCTCGATTGATCGCTTTCAGGCGGAGCCGATTATACGTTTTCCAGAATGCTCTAGTAACTTTGCACGCTTTATCTCGAAAGTTCGATATCAGCTTTAAATCGAGCACGGCCGACAGCGGCGGGCATTCTGTTCGGCGACCGACGAGCACGCTTTATGCTACGCCGCCACCGAGTGATTCAGTTCACTGTGGGCGCAAGTCAGCCCCAATAAAGAATTTTGTTTAGACTCCATTTTCGCAGCCTTTCTGCTTTCCGGACAGCCGTCACCACTTCGCGACAATATCACAGCTTAAAAGCAACCTCGGTTTTCTTGCGGTCCCTGCCCTTAAGAAATTTGACGTTCTTGCTATAAAATCCTAATAATTTGACTTAAGTACCTCATCTTGTGCCCCCCACCCCCCAAATTTCGCTCCCGAAAGCCCATTAAAAGTATATCCTGGCTGTGCTTCAAAATTTCAGCACCTGTAACTTTGTTTGACTGAATTTATTTCTCAAGTGCCGTTGCTACATATGTAGGGCTTTCGTCATCGATGCGATGGGGCTTAGTGGCAAGTGCTTGCACTTTTTGTGGCTTAATTTCCTGATTTTGAACTCTGGGGTGGCCTTGTTCGTGCTAGGAAACTGACGGGAATAATCTGTACAGTGCACAGACAAGTGCTGCGCTGATGAGCGCCGTGTCTGTGCACTTGTCTCGTCCTTTGTCCCCTGCGCTGCTGAAAAACAACCGTCTGCTTGTCCTTCGGTTCGGGAATTTGCATCATGCATTGTATCAGGGAGGGACTCGATCTTGCACCCTCACTGCTTACTGCGTCACCAAGGAATTCTGTTTCACGCCAATTTTGCATTTGGTCTCGTTGAAAGTCAAACCAGCTCGTTCTACCGCTTCTAGCGCTGATCTCAGTCCTTTGTTGTGCTCGTGCGTTGGTGTGCCCCAGACTAATATGTCGTCGACATATGCTCTTACACCAGGCAGACCCTCGAAGATTTCATTTAAAATCTTTTGAAAAACTTCTGGCGCTGAAGAAATTCCGAAGGGTAGCCTCAGGAAACGGTACCGCCCGAAAGGTGTTGCAAATGTGCATGTTTTTTGACGTTTCCTCGTCCAATGGCATCTGGTGGAAGCCAGATGTTGCACCTAGGCGCATGAAAACCGTTGCTTCGGAGAGTTCAGCTTCTACGTCTTCTCGCGTCAGCATCTGGTAGTGCTCCTTCTTGATATATTTATTAATCTTCCTAGTGTGTATGCATACCCGAAGCCTTCCATCCTTTTTACGTACTATTACAAGAGGGCTAACCCAGTATGTGGGCTCTGTCACCTTGGCAATGATTCCGCCCTGTTCCATGCGCTGCAGCTCCTCACGCAGTGGCTCCCGAAGGGATAGTGGCACCCTTCGCGCTGGCTGTGCTACCGGCATGGCATCATCGTAGAGGACCATATGGTAGCGACGCTGAACGCAACCTGTACCGCTGAATAGATGACGTAGTTCATCTACTATTTTTTTTGCAGCGTCCTGCAACCAGTGTTGCCGCAATAGCCAGTTGGTTTTTCCCAGTAGTCGGCTAAGAATTTCCAATTTTTTTCCCACAAATATATATATATTTTTCAAAATATAGCAATTTTAGAGTGAACACAGCCAAAGTAATAAATATAAGAATAAGTGAAATAAAATAAACGCAGAGCCCATTAATAATGAACATCAGGGCTGGATTGTTCTTGATCATATCATCGTCAATCACCACTTCGTTTTTATTAGTTTTTGCGTTGGGACGGGGACCAGCGACGGCTACTTCCATTTCCTTTCTACGCTCTCCTGTATAGAGCGTAGAAATTTTCGGGAACTTCTTTTACAACATGTGTACATAGTGGGTTGTGTTACTAAAGCGCTGGGAGTGGTTGGAAGCAATTAATGCAGTGTTCACTGCCACTATAGCCGGAAGAAATCCAAGGACGCAGCACTCGAATCCTGAGCGAACCTGAATGGGCCAGGGCTCTGCATTCAAGGCTAGGCATCAAATTAAAGGAAAACATCAAGCCAAATTTCTTCTCGCGACACTAGTGAGGCCGCCACGATAACAGGATTTTCCCTTCAGTGGGTTGGTTTACAAAATTCCATTTTTCCATCAATGGCTTGATTTTCTCACGATATGGTAAATTTCCCATGATTCGGCAACGCTGCCTTCGACACGCTGTGCACTTTCCGGGAAAGAAGCTAGAGGCGTTCGCACGCTTCAAGTTCTAGTATTGATTGCCCTTTCCGCACGATGAAAAATTTCAGGACGACTTTGCGACCATTTAGCTTCACTTCCGATGTAATTGTAACAAAATGTTCAATTTTGCTTCCGCCGACGGACCGAAAAGTCGTGCAGTTGGGCTTCAGTGGTGGCTTTGGTTGCATTTTGTTGAAGACACTGAGCGGTAGAATATTGGCATGCGAACCAGTGTCAACCTTCAGGCTCACCGACCAGTTGCCAACGTTTGCTTGAACAAACCAATCGCGCTCCTGCGAGTTTCATTTTTTTCTAACTATAACCGACCTGCCAGTGTAACTGCAATGAAGTCTAATCTAAGCCTTCCTAAGCTTTTCATTGATCGAAGAATTGCGTGTTTATGCCTGTTTCACAAAATCTACCATCTCGGAGACTCGCTAGTTCTGCCGCCTTCATATATTTTTTTCCCCGCAGCGACCACCAGTTCAAGGTTGGAGTGCCAAGCAGTCGCACCAACTTTCATTTCGCTTTTTCATCCCTAAAACAGCTCAGGAATGGAACCACCTTCCTGTTTCCATCGCATTCATTACAAACTTCCAGTTATTTAAGAATGTTGTGATTATATAATCTAATTCTGCTGTACCAATATTGTTCTTGTATATTTCTTTTATTACTACCCACACCTCTCTGTAATGCTTCGGCCCTGAGAGTAAATAAATGAACAAATAAATCGTTCGGCACCATCCGGAACCCGCTTCGACAAACGGTTCGGCAGTAATGGCCGTGTGAAGATCCTCGGAATGCACGGTTTGGGGGCGGAAAGGTCGCCGTTGCGAATACCACACATTCTTTTGGGCTTCATTTGAGTTAATAATTTAATCCTCAGGAACATGCCAATTCATTTGACACCACTTCGAACATTCTTCATCAAACGGGTGGCCCCCAAATTTCATGCAAATGGTGGTCCGGGGGGGGGGGGGGGGGCAGTCCCACTTCGATGGCCGCTGTACTGTCACATATATAAAGGATTGAAAGTGTAGGTATCATTTGAGGCGCTACGCGCCCACTGCTGCTGTGTGATACAGTGCGGTCCGGTAACAACTGTTTCGGTCAATTTGACCTTCATTGCAGACAGACGCGTCCTTGACAAATGTAATTAGAAGAAGACAAACCTCTTACTGGGGCGCCGCCTTATTGGACACTGGGCTGTGCTTTTAGCGCAGGAAAAAAGCTGAGGACTAGTTACCCCACGTTCTTCCCACAGCCCATAAAACCTGTTTTCCTGAGGATCGTGAAATGGCCTATAGTACGTGCTTTGGACTGGCTCTTATAAAAAATGCGTAAAGTCCATCGTGTTTGACATGCCGCATGGTACCGGACGGAATATACATTTGTATAGGGGTTCGGGAAGGTATGGTGCAATTGCGTCCGTGCGCCTTGCTCCGATTTGATTAAAGCCTTCCTCCGATTTGGTTAGGGTTCTATGCGTGGAGGAGAGGGGAGGGGGGGGGGCGACAATTTAATCTTTCACTCCGGTAATTGAGTGCCATCTCATATGTGACCATGCGCTCCCTCCCCGAACTCAGGTGCGGGGCCGACGAATCCTTGGGCGTGGTCGTGTTTCCCGGATGGGAGGATTGTGCACAGACCCATACGATGTCCCATTCACACATTACTACCTGTATAAAGAAGCATGTGAGTTACCTTGTTTATTAAAGCAATGCTCCTACCCAGGCTTTATTAAAGGCATGGCAATTTTCTCATCGGTTGTGACTTCAGCCGTTCTCTCGAATCATGCTCAGGCTTCTGTCGACACGCTATCCTTTGCGGTTCCGGCGGGCCTCCTGTGCCTGTCCCGGATAGGCGCGCGCCATGCCGACAAGGAGGTGAAGCTCCAGCAATATCTGCCTCAACAGCTCCGTCCGCAGCATCACTTGCTGCAGCTTGACGTGAATGCTGTCAAGATGCCGCCGCCGCTGCTGCAGACGCCGCTGCCGCTGCTGCTGCTGCTGACGGCCGCCTTCGGGAAGAGACATCTTGGAAACGGAACGCTGGAACGAGGACAAGGAAATTAAGGATGATTCGCAAATGAGAAACAAAATGAACAGCGCTGGCTGAGTTGTTTTCATCCGTGCTTTCGACTACGCTTTATATTACTATTAACGTTACATTATTAACGTGCATCTTCGTTATACCCTAGGCTCAAATTCGCTATATCCGAATTTCACTCCCATGTCCCACATTCGGAGACCAACGTGTACATCACGAAACGGCGATTCATTTGGTACCATGTAGTTTCTTAATTTGAGGGAAAGCTGGCGGCGCTGCACCTCAGCCACCATGGCCGCTCAAAGCATCATGGGCCGGTGAGCTACCTGTTGCGGAAGAGTCAGATTTTTTCGAGGAACACCGAGTGGCGTTACTGAGATGTCCCATTCCGTCCACGACGCGCCCCGCGCGCAGACGGCTTTTGCACGAACGTAGTGCGTAAAAGCCGTAGTAGTGAAAACACAACAGCACAGGACGCCAAAAAAGGTTTCTGTTTTCCGAAATGCCATTAAAAAAGCCTCTCAAAGTGTTTAAGCAACAACGTTTTTTTTAAAACATATTTTTAAAAGTGCGCTGACTAAGCACAAAATATTAGATCTTATGGTCTCCAATACGTGGCCAATAGGAGAGCAAGCCATCGCTTATTTTGGGCAAACATTACATTTACATGATTTCCTGCTCGTTGGTTGCAATTTATAGACAGGATATTAAATGTCAGGGAATTCTTGATTATCGAACAGCGTTTATTTTTGCATTAATTTTGGCCAAAAGTGGTGGTTCTGCAGTCGGTAGCTCTCCGTCCCATGATGCCTAGAGCGCCCATGGTGGCTGAGGTGGTCTCGAGGAAGCTCCATATGCAAACTACCATAGACGGGGCGCCAGCTTTTCCTCTAGGTAATAGTAATGAACTCTATGTTTGGTAAAACCCGCATCTGTATGCGACCACTGTTTCGCCAACTGCGGCCCTCCGAAGGTCGCGTCCATTACGGTTTCGAGGACCAAAGCTTGTCAGTACGAATCACTCACACACAGACCAGGCTTCAAATCGACTAATAACTTTGTGTTCTGAACAGTGCCAATTCGTTTGTCACCACTGCGAACCCTGTGTGATGAACGTGCGGGCCAAAATTTTGTCACCAATGGCGATCCCAAGTGGCACTTGTTTTATAATATATATATAAGGGAAGAATGGTGGGCCTGTTCTCTAATTGTGGGTTGATCTTTTTGGCTGGTTGTTCTTTAATTAACCGGCCGCTGTGCCGGCCCGACGACTGCGCGCGCGGTCACGATGAGGGGCCACATTGTGCTTATCTTGAAATCTCGGTCGGAGAGAAACGTTCGAACGCGAGTTGTAAGAGCCTACGCTCTTATACGCTCAATACAAGGAGCTGAGGGAAAAGCCTCAGTCCAGTGAGCAATGTTTCACCAAAAGGACTTGCCTTCATCTTCTAATTGCAGACATTATTGGCAAGGATATCGAGACCTCTCTATGTGAATAAGAAATGTTGAAGTGTAATAAAAGAATACGTGATAGAGGTTGTAGAAGTGGTTTGGAGCGTGGTGTGCGTTGTGCAGCGTTGTGCAAAGTTTTTTTTTTCATTTCCAGGTAAAATGGGATGTATAGATCAGCGGATGGTTTACCATTTCCTCCCGGTGTTCAATTTCATGCTTCATGCTGCAGTTGTCGCAATATTATCTTAACTCGGAACAACCTGTGCTACAATTTCAGGGCAAACACCTGAATTCTTCAGCGGAATGATTTGCTTTAATTAATGTGGGCTTCAGGTACCAAAGCAACTGAGGCTATGAGAGGCGTCGTAGTGAAGGGCTCCGGAAATTTCTGCAACCTGGGGCTCTTTAACGTGCACTGACATCGCACAGTATACACGGTCCTCTAGAATTTCGCCTCCATCGAAATTCGACCGCCGCGGCCGGGATCGAACTCGCGTCTTTCGGGTAAGCAGCCGAGCGCTATAACCACTCAGCCACCGCAGCGGCCTCGCAATGAGTTTCGATGGCTTTCCTATGGCAGACACAGAGTGGGCCAATTGTCGAGTGAAGCCAAATAGCAAGAGACCTGCTGTCAACTGATTATTCGTAAACAAACAAGGAAATATCCAAGCGCCCATGAAGAACAAACAGTTATGTATCGAAATTCTTCCCCTGTTACTTCCGCAAGAGGTGTCCAAAAGTAGGAGATGAGTCTGCAAGTCGCACTTCTGTGCCCACTATTCCTCTGCACCCAGTAGCGCCAAGCATTTTGTTTAAAAAGCGGTGGCTACTTGGAACTCACTGACCAAAACTACTCTCTGCAGGCCCTATTTTTAAATGGCCTGCACATGGTATGTCTTCGATTTGAGACAGTGGGCGTTAAAGGGTTAACGCAGGAAGAGCTTCTGCATTTGTACATTGTTTCATCTACTTGTTGTTGTTGTTGCTTACCTCAGTAAACTTTTCCTCTTCTTTTTTGTCCGGCTGAGGTGTCCACCGAGGTTGGCAAAGCTACCGCACCTGGTGTGATTAAGAAAAAAAAGCCCGATGACAAACAAAAAATAACGACTTCGCCGCTTCTTAATGTCAGTATCGAAGCATAAGCAACAAAAATCCCCGCGACACGCAGAACGCGATCTAGGCGCACAGGAGGCACGTCTCCTAAGGACCACTGCTTTTCAATACTACATGTGAGGTTACGTTGGGTGGACTTTGATCTCCACAAGTGTGGTCTCGAGCCACCAGTTAGAAGAGCTATTGGGTTCGCTCGCCCCCGCAGGGCGCCCTTCCAGTATTCCGGAGCCCTCCACTACGGCACCTCTTCTTCCTTTCTTATTTCACTCCCTCCTTTATCCCTTCCCTTACGGCGCGGTTCAGGTGTCCAACGATATATGAGACAGATACTGCGCCATTTCCTTTCCCTCAAAACCAATTATTATTATTATTATTACTACTCTAACAAGCAAGCGGTAGAGGCGAAATGGCCTGCATGCGTTGTTTCCCAAAAGGCGACACATGCGTCTGAAGGTCACACACTTCAATGAGTCAGTTGCCTTCGACGTGACATCACACGAGCAGGGGATGAAACGGTTTCCGCATGTACAGACCTGTCCGAAAGCGTTTCGGAATTTAACCCTGTGACTGCATGGAACTATGGCCCTTAGCCCAGTGGGCATTGAAACTCTCTTAGACGTCCTGTGGACATCCAGGATGGCATTGAAACTCCCTTAGACGTCCCGTGGACATGATGTCCACGGGGCGTCCAGGGAAGCTTCAGTGCCCATTGGGTTAATCAGTAGATGCCACGAACCGCTCCAGTCCGCTAGGTGCTCAGAACGGTGGAGAGGGAGATAAAATCTACTTCATCAGTCGATTTCATCCCATTCGAAAAGGTTTGGTTTATGGGGGTTTAACGTCCCAAAGCGACTCCGGCTATGAGGGACGCCGAAGTGAAGGGCTCCGGAAATTTCGACCACCTGGGGATCTTTAACGTGCACTGACATCGCACAGTACACGGGCCTCTAGAATTTCGCCTCCATCGAAATTCGACCGCCGCGGCCGGCATCGAACCCATGTCTTTCGGGCCAGCAGCCGAGCGCCGTAACCACTCGGCCACCGTGGCGGCTCCATTCGAAAAGACAAGGAACCCCGCTACATGAGAACTGCAATAAACATTCCATAGGCTGCGGCCAGATGCGAAGAAATCGAAGAAAGTGGTGCCATAGTGGAGGGCTCCGGAATAATTTCGACCACCTGGAGCTCTTTAACGTGCACTGACATCGCACAGCACACCGGCGCCTTTGCGTTTCGCCTGCATCGAAACGCAGCCGCTGCGGTCGGGTTCGAACCCGGGAACTCCGGATCAGTAGCCGAGTGCCCTAACCCCTGAGCCATCGCGGCGGGTTGCGAAGCGAGAGCTACTGCGCCATTTCGTTCACTCAAAACCAATTGCCATTTTCCTGTACGCTTGCGCTCCCTACTTATCCTGATTTCTCGAGCAAAAACTTTGAAAAATTGTAAGACACTGTTACGAAATTATTGAAGGTAATGGTCCATTATTCTGATATGTAACAAAATCTTTCCTTTAAAGTGTTTCCATCGATCGCATCGAACAGTTAAGACTGCCATAGAACACCAATGGGGAACGCTTATGGCAATAGCAAGAAACGTGAACAGAAACAGAAATACAAGAGTGCCGCCAGGTTATCTGCGAATATATTGATTGCTGTAGTGAAATGTTGCATTATATGAAAAATATTGCGTTTATAAACACTCAACAATGATTTTGTCCAGAATTGCTGGGTATATTCATGGTTTGCGCAGCACAAAGTTGACGTACTCAGTTATGCGTTCATCGACAGTTTTACGCAAGATATCTCTGCCTTGCATTTCCGCGTCAGTAGGCTGCATCAGTACGAAGAGCTGCTAAAATTGTGGTACTCTCCCTCCTAGCTTATATTAAGTACTCGTATACTCATCAAAGAGTAAGTCAGCACACTACCGCCACGTTCTGCGCTCCTTGTTCCCTTCAAAAACTAGCACTGCCTATGCTTGGCGTTCTTTGCTTGACGAGGGAATAGGCCTAACAACGAGTCGCGTCACTTGCTTGATTTGAGGCAATAGTGTATGGAAACACACTCTTAGATGGCATCCAAAGATGCACGGGACATTCATGCGTCGATTACGGTAAACACAGTGTCGGAAGATGCACTTGTACAACAAAAACAACGAAAAAGAAGCTTACTTTGCCGGAATGACAGACCAATGCCCACAGCGTTCGTCGGTGTTCTGACGAGGCGCACCGCACTGCTCCGTTTCCAGTGAGACTACTCGCTGCGGTGACGTCACCTCTGGAAAGGAAGGCGAGGAGGATTATCCCTCAACGTTGCCTCGACGCGCCGCACAGAGGAGGCGCCGCGTGCTGTGCGATGTCAGTCCACGTAAAAATCCCCAGGTGGTCGAAATTATTCTGGAGCCCTCCACTACGGCATCTCTTTCTTCCTTGCTTATTTCACTTCCTCCTTTATCCCTTCCCTTAACGGTGCGGGTGTCCACCGCGATATGTGAGACAGTTACTGCACCATTTCCTTTCCTCAGAAACCAATTTCCGCTCAGTGGTTAGGCGCCAGGCCCTTGTACTCATTCGCCTTTCCCCTCCAGCATTACCAACCTTACAGAACCTGACCGCCAACTTGCCGCGGTGGCTCAGTGGTTAATGAGTTCGCCAACGAAGTCAGAATGGTGGTGGTAATGATTTATTAAAATAATTATAAAAAGGAAGGAAAAAAATTCTGCTAGCCCCGGCATCTGCCATCTATACGGAAACACATGAACTGGGGCAGCGGAAATAAAGGATAGCAGGCAGAATGGAGAAATGAAATGAGAGAGGTGAGGGGACAGGAAGAGAGGATCAGAATACCCGGTTTCTAATCCGGCTGCGGTGGCTGCGTTTCGATGGAGGCGAAATGCAAAGGCGCCCGTGTGCTGTGCGATGTCAGTGCACTTTAATGATCCCCAGGTGGTCGAAATTATGAGCGAACCTTGGTGAGCCTCTGTGCATTCCTCGAACAGAGGGGCTTGACGCCCCGTCTGTTCTCTGCCAGGTAGTTACACGCAGTGACAGAACGCTCCGCGAGTTCTACCTTGAACGATTAACAACTGGACGCCTCACACCAGTTGTAGTCAACACGGTGCTGTGTGCGTGTGTTTTTATTGCTCCATCATGAAATAATCACGCGCACAACCTGGACACATTTCTTATTCGGTAAATAGTTTGTCTATAATGCCTCTCCTCCTGTCCTCTCTTCGTGTCCCCTTACCTCTTTCGTCTCATTTGTCCATTCTGCCTGCTATCCTTTATTTCTGCTGCCCCAGCTCAGGTGCTTCAGTATCGATGGCAGATTCCGGGGCCAGCAAAAATCTTTTCCTTCCTTTTTATTGTTATTTTAATAAAAAACCACTTACTACTACTTCAGGAGCGCTCCACTACGGCACCTCTTTCTTCTTATCTTCTCTCAGCCCCTCCTTTAGCACTTCCCTTAGGTCGCAGTTCAGGTGTCGTCAGAGATGTGTGATAATTACTGCGCCATTTCCTTTCGTCAAAATATAAAACCAATTTAAGCTCGGAAGGATTTGAGGAAAGGGAAGACGCATAACTAACTCAATTTGCCGGTGGACACCTCAAACGCGACCTGAGAGAGAAAACACGAACGTCGACAAAAAAATCTTGTTTCCAGCTAAATTAAATTAAATTGGTTTTTAATGAAAGGATATAGCGCAGTAATTGTCTCGCATATCTCGGCTGACACCCGAACCGCACCTTAAGGGAAGGGATGAAAGAGGGAGTGAAAGAACAGAGAGAGGAAGAGCGGCTTTGGTGGAGGGCTCCGGAATAATTTCGACCACCACAAGCTAGCTAGAGTGCTAGGCGCACTCTGGCACGGGTCGGCCCGGTATTGCACTGCCTTCGGGATCGGGATAGGCCCGGGGCCTATGGGCCTATTAGCGCACGGCGCCATTTCTATCTATCTTTCCCTCCTATCCTTTGATACCCCTGCCACACGGCAAATTTGATGTCATTCCCGTCGAATGACATTAGTACCTAATGCTATTAATAGGCTGCTACACGGGAATATTTAATGTCAGTAGGTTGGATTGACATTCGCCATCGAATGCGTTTGAGGAACTCATTCGCATTCGATCTCGATCCGAATGTGTACTCTGGACACCAAATACGCAGCAGAAACAAGCGACGCAAAAAATAGCATGTGTACCGCCGAAGTTAAAAAATTGTATTTATTTAGTTCTGCTAAAGAAATATTAATGTTGGTGCGAACCTCTTGACACTAGAAGCTGTCTTGGATAGTTGTTACTCTCGGTCCCAGCAGCAGCCAACGGCAGCGGCCGACCGTGAAGCAGGGCCTTTCCCGCGACCGCCGATCATTTTGGACTGCGTGTTTCTTGTTCGTTGGCGTTTTATGTTCGTTTAGCTCGCAAGTACTTAAAGATGTAACAGCGCTTCACCTTTTGGAAGTCATTTACACGCTCCACGCGCCTCTGCACGCCGCCGCATCAGCCATTTTGTTTACGTTTACCGGATTTGTGGTTGACTATGTACTTGGCTTGGTTTTTTATGGCTAAAGTGCTGTAGAATTACTGGAAATAATATTTTAAGCTTATATTATTGTACAATATACGACATAACAATTTCTAATATCTTTTATGCGCGCTGATGTCTTTTAGTTGTACTATTTTTTTTTTTCACTGATCGTCAGTGCCATCATTTTTGGATGACATTATTTTTTACCCTGTAGCATCGAAGGAGACCGAGTGGCATTCGATGCATCGAATGACATTCGGTTGGAATGACATTAAATTTGCCGTGTGGCAGGAGTAAGTCTCGCACTTTCTGCACGTGGCAGCGAGCGTGACTCGGCTTGAGCCAGTAGGCAGGCCCGTGCTCTTTTAAAGCGGAAGCTTTACTGGCAGCGAACTTGCGATTTAGCCGTGGCGGTGCTCCGAGGAGGCACATGACGTCACAACGCGCGCCTCGCCGCGGATATTTCTCCCTCTCTTTCTCTCGCTCCCTAGTCACTACTGCGCATGCTCTACTAGAAGCACCGAGCCACAGGTGTTCCGGCGCTGCGCCGTGATGCGCCTTTCCTCGAAATTCAACTTTCAATTTTCAGTTTTCTCTTTCTTCTTTCCTTCCCTCCTTTATTCCTTTACGGCGCAGTTCGGGTGTCCACCGAGATAGGTGAGACGGTTCCTGTGCCATTTCCTTTCCTCAAAAACCAAACAAAACAAGTGAGCCGACGGCGTTCATAGAGTTCATTGGTGTTGACAACTTTGCAAAGGCCGTTCATTTTCACGAAGAGAAAGGCGCACAACCAGCTCTGTGGGTCAGTGGAGACCCCAATCTCGCTTTCATGAATGTGGATTTGGTGTCCAACTGCAAAAGCCTGCTTTGACTGCGTTCCGCACACTGGATAGGCAGCGCGTCCTCCCTGCCACCCTGGGAGGTGGCATGCAGTTAATGGTTGATCGCGAGCGATTGATTACCAAATGAACGCTGCGGCCTAGCTATTGCTGCAGTGCCGCATGTCAACCACAACGCTGTCAGCACTAATGCATTCAGGCCACATCTCTCTCTCTCTCTCTCTCTCTCACCACCTCCACATGTATCAAAGCACGAATGAGGCGTCCGCATATCCAGGGAGCCAGTTATGCCCCTTTCCTTTCCTCAAAGCCATCGCCGTCTAGAATATTGTCAACGCCAACGCCAATGAACGCTGTGAACGCCGGCATCTTTCTCTTTGTATATCCGGGATTAGCTGAGCTAATCCACATTAATTTCCTTTTCCTACTTCCTCGCAACATCAGTTAGTCGACCAGCTGGGCATCTTTAACGTGCACTGACATAGCACAGGACACGGGCGCCTTTTGCGTTTCGCTTCCATCGAAACGGGGTCGCCGCGGTCGGGTTCGAACCCAGGTACTGCTAATTAAGAAAATTTAGAGCGTGTAATTGAGCATTTAATTGAAACAATTGAAAAATGATAAATGCCTTCGAAGGTGTCAAATTGCTCAGAATGGAAAGCCTAACCCACTATGCTACCGCGTCATACTCTTAAGGCGGAGCTTAAGTGCCCGCCCCATGTTCTTTTCCCCTTATGCTCAGAGATATCGCGCCCTCCTCCATGCGTTGCACTCAAAACTACCGCTGTAATAAAGGAAAAAAATAGGCGTCCGTGAGGTGCGGATGTTTGCGCCTATGGACGTTGTAACGGTGGGCAAAAGACGCGGAACGCTCGCGCGCGCGCGCTTCGCTTCTGTTGCCCACTGTTACAACGTCCATAGGCGCAGAGAGAGAGAGAGAGAGAGAGAAAGAGAGAGAGAGGAATAACTTTAATTTGCACCCGTCAAAAATGACGGGGGAGAAGTCGAAACGCAAGAAACGCTTGCGCATGTTTTGAGTGCGTTCGCAGACAACTTGTTGCGTCGAATCCTGGCAGTCTGAGAGAAGGAGCCAGAGGGAGCTGACGCAAGTGGACGCCGCTCGTTGCTTGACGAAGTACAGGTTGGTGGCCAGCGTGAATGAATGTTGTAAATTAATCCCGTCGAGGATTGTGGGGATTTAACGTCTCGAAGTGGCTCTGGTTATCAGGGACGCCGTAGTGGTTAATTTAACTGGTTAATTCAGCTGATTAATTTAAAACACCTGGAGTTCCTTAGCGGTAGCTGACATCGAACAGCACATGGGCGTTTTTGTATCTTTCCTCCGTCGAAATACGGTCGCCGCGGCGAGTCACGAACCTGTGCCCTCGGAATCAGCAGACGAACGCCGAAGGCACTGAAATACCACGGCTGCTTAAGCCTATTTAGGTGAGTGGTCGGACGAAAATTTATTTGGTTATCTGTTTCGCTCAGGTTGGAAAGAAAAAGTTTGCAGTCTGTCTCGTCGTCGAAACTTAGATAAGATCGTGTAAGCTTATATAATTCTTTGCGGGTATGGCGTAGTGAAATCGTAGGTCATAAATGGTGGTAGCCACGATCAAGCGTGGCCAGGTCTTTGGTTGCTGCTGCACATACCACCGCCTTCCATGCTTGTCCGCTTCGCGCCACGGGCCACAGTGGAGGGTGCGGACGCGCTCCGCATGGGCTCCGTAGATTTCAACCCACCATACCGGAAATGCTCATCGGGCCAGCAAATTTCGGTTGGACCGGATACCTTCTACAGCGGGACCACGAGGAAACCACTTTCAAACCGGTAGACCCGTGTTTTTGGTTTTTATCGCGATTTTGGATCCGGCCACGTGGCCGGAGCGGAACGCAAGCAGCTAGGCCTAACCCGGGGCCGGCACCCACCGGCACCCGCGAGCCTGGGAGTCGCACCCAAGGCGGCACAAGACGCTAGCCAGGCACCCGCTGCCGAATTTCCCGAAATCGGAACGCTTAGAAGCGCAATGGCCCAATTTTCTTCAGAAACTCGGGACATGGAAGCGGACCACCCCGACGACCTCACCGATCCCGACGCAACCGGGAGCGGCGAATAGGGGAACGCTAGTATGCAACCGACCTTTGGAAACGCTGCGGGAAGCGACAATTTCGAAGAGGACTCGACCACGATTCGGTCACGTCGACAGAAACAGGCCCAGAAACGCGGCGAGCGGAACGCCGCCATCCTGGACAGAAATGCACACCGGCAGGTACAGAACAATGGCAAGATGGCGCCGGCGGCTGATGCAACCACTGATCTCCACTAGGTGGCTGGATGCCGCATTCCCGCTGGGCCAAAAAGAAGAAGAGATTCAGAAGGCGGCAACATGCGTCGAACAATACGTCAAGGAGAGAGGCCTCGCGTGCTCAACCGAGAAATCGGAAATTCTGAGGATTGGAAAGAAAACAACCAGGGCAAAATAGAAGTGTATCTGGAAGGTTCACTCATACCAGAGAAGGACATAATACGCATCCTCGGCATGTGGATCCAGAGCAGCAAACGGTGCGGGCACACGCCAGGCCTGCTTAAGCAATCGACGGAGCAAGTCAGCAGGATGATCACGAGAGTGTCGCAAAGAAGGAGCGGCATGAAGGAAGGGGACACGATCCAGCTGGTCAGGAGCCTGGTGGTCAGCAGGGTCACGTACCCACTCCCGTACCACAACATGACGCAACAAGAGAGAGAACAAGCCGAGACTCTCATCAGGAAAGCTTACAAGACGGCGTTGCATCTGCCCAGAAACACGTCGAACGACAAGCTACTCAAGCTAGATATTTACAACACATTTGAAGAGCTCAAAGAGGCACAGCTGGGAGCGCAGCTGTACAGGCTCCAGCAGTCAACGAGCGGCAGGGCGCTCCTTAAAAGATTAGGCTATAAAACATATTATAAACAAAAACGTAGCATATGGACGGGACGTAGAAGGGCGAAGACAGGACGGTTGAACCGAAGCGGTGGCCTTGTGGTAGAGCATCCGCCTCGCATTCAGGAGGTGCTGGGTTCGATCCCCGGTGCCGCCGGGTACCCACCGGTTTTTAATGGGTACAAGATTTCCCCCGGCCTGGTGCTCGGCTCTTCTGGGTGAGATGCTTGGCAAAAGGGTCTTGGCCACAGTTGCTCTGATGGATCAGCGATAAGTTCCGCCGTCAACAACGTTAAATCCGCCTCGTGCGGTAGAAGCCCATTTGTGGCTCTTTTTTCGCAGGGGTGCCTTGAACTCAGCCTCACACAGTGTTGGGATTTGAAGGCGCAGGCTCCTTTCCCAAGCCATGCACCCTGAGAAGCCGAGCACCAGGCCGGGGAATGGCTTGTACCCATTTTGAGTAACATACCAGACCCTTTTGGCCAGACACTGAAAGCTAGCCCCCTACCGAGGAATATGGACCCGAATCTGCACGCGGCCAGAAGACAAGCGCGAGCAGAATACGTAGAAAAACACCTGGCCACTAAAAACAATGTAGTATACACGGATGCAGCCCTATACCCGTGGGACCACAACACCAAAGAGCATAGAATTGCGGCAGTGACCGTGGATCACATGGGAGAGCTGTAACCAGCGCAACCCTAAGGAGCTGCACGGTAACAGAAGGGGAAGAAGCAGCTGTAGCTCTAGCAGCGGCGGAGGGTTACCGTTGAAACAGATCCTTGATAATACTCAGAGACTCCAAAGAACCATGCAGACACTACACGGCAGGTTGAATCAACAAAGGGGCGCTGCGAATCCTCCTCGAGGCAGGGCTTCCAAACGAATAGATACAGCATACGATTTTCTGGGTGCCGGTTCACACCGGAATAGAGGGTAACCAGAGGGCCGACAGTGTAGCTCCCGAGCTCACATACCGAGCGGGACAGTCAATGGACCGGGATACCACTATGACGGTGGAACCAACGTACGCGGAAATACTAAAGCATCACAGAGGCAAAAGGATAATATATCCACCACCCCACCCATCTTTGACACAACATGAAGCAGTCGGGTGGCGAAGGGTGCAGACAGGAACATTCTCAAATCTACATGTCCTACATAAAATGTTTCCCATTCAATACAGGGACACATGCCCATGGCGAGGGGCCATCCCAACACTATATCACATCACATGTTAGTGCAGAAATAACTTCTCTTTCCACAAAGAAAAACCCAGTGCAGAACAGTGGGAGAACCTGCTCACCAGCGGCGTGCTCACAGTCCAAAAAGGATTGGTGCAGCACGCCCTCAAAGTGGCCAGGCTCAGCGGTGCTCTGGAATAGGGGCGCCCACCACTCAAGACGACGGATGCTTCAGTAAAACATGAAGACCTCTGTTAGCCACTGAAAGCTTTAAATAGAGCAATAAAGTTTTTCCATTCCATTCTATTACTGAGCTCACTGCCAACTCCCGCGCTGGGTGCCTCATCACCAGAGAACAGTCAATTTGGCGTCGCCTGCAGACGCGAATGGCGCCCACACCAGCCATTCATTCTAAATGTATGCCGGTACCCCCCATATGCACCTTCTGCTCCCAACCCAAGGCCACCCTTACCCACGTCCTCCTATCATGCCCAGCGTCCCCTCCCCCTGCCGGGCCGGTGCCTCTCCGAACCTGGGAGGACTGGAAGACCCATGGAGGGAGGAAAGAGCTCAGGAGAGTTCTTTCCTTGGCCAACTTAGCCGCGGCCCCCGCACGCTTGCGCAGCAGGCATTGCAGCAGACGACGCCGCTGCGCCCAGCGTTACTATTGGTTGCGCCGTCGGCCAAAGGCTCCAGTAGTCCTTGCGAAAGCGCGTGACTTCCAGCACTGTTTTTGGCGTGCAGCTCGGAGGGCGCCTCCTGAGTTTTTCTCTTCCTCCAGGGGAAGACCTCACTGCGGTCAGCAGACCTGTCCAGGCAGAAGATCTCCATCATCCGGGCCGCATACGTCATGGACCAACACCACCTGAACGGTTAGACCATGAGTGGGGTCGTGCATAGACCCAGGGGGCCTTCGGGCCTCGAATTGTCTTGTTCAGTAAAGGTTTACCGCCACTAGCAGCCGTCGACTCACCCGCAAATGGAGACGCCAGCTACGCAACTGTCAACCGCAAATTAAAGTGCTGCCCTCACAGACTAAGCAGAGCGCTTCGTCGCACAGCTGCTTACTCAGCATGGGCTTGTCTCACAGCACGAACGACAAGCTAAACATCACGCTAGGGATCATCATCCAACTCGACAGCAATACCACGTATAACGAGCATGTAGTACAATCTGTTAGTCTGAGCTAAGCGCGGCATGCTTCCCGCACTGAGAATACATGAGCGTGCTGCTTCCGGAAATCGTATCGTACCCAGAGATTCTGGTAAAGCGTATTTTTCAACGGGAAACAGTTAATGACCGCTATTTTTACTTCACTATAGCAATCACTGTATCCGCAGGGGTCCCCTCGGTAGGCTCATATCTTTTTTTTTTGCTATTAACGTTTCTGCTGTCATCAAAAACGTTCCCCGTTGGTTTTCTGTAGCAGTCGCAACTACTCGATGCGAGCGATAAACAAACTTTAAAATGAAGATTTTGTTACGCATCGCAAGAATAGACCATTATCTTCAATATTTCCATAACAGTATACCTTGGAATATTCCACACTCGGCTCAGAATTAAAACTCAAGCCCATGAATCCTGGACTTAAGACGAGAGGCAGTCAAAAAATAGTTTAGCTCAGCTAAGCTTGGTTTAGCGAAATCGTCCCGACGACGTAGACGGCTGGCTCCGGCAGACTCGCTCCGTCCATAGCGCGAACTGCAATGCGAATGCCGCGAGAGCGGCGCCGGCTCCTTTTCCCAGCAAACGGCGAGTCACGTGGTTAGTCACGTGGCCACAGCTGCCAAGGCGGCGGTCCGTGCAGCGGACGTCACGGAGGCGGCGCGAGGTGCAGCTGCGGTGAGTGACGTGGATTGTCACGTGGCTGCCACACCACCACTGCTCCTCCGCTTGAAGGTAAAATTGCGGCGCCGATGACCTTGGCTTGACTAGGCCAGTAGAGCTTTCGCTTTAAACGTATAACATTTTTGTTCGAAGAAAAGGCAGTGTTAGACCAAAAAGTATTTTATCCTTCCTCACCACAGTGTCTAGCACGTTCAGTGCAGGTGCGGCATCTCTTAACCGATACATCGATCTCGAAAGAAATCTTTAAGGCGAAAGCCATATATGGCTCTTCAGCAAAGAAACCCGCCATTGTCGTCGTTGACCGCAAAAGTGGTCGCGAAAATTCAATGTGACGTCACCATAGCCTCGGAGAGAGGAAGTGGCGTCAACCAAACCGAAAGTGATGTCTTCCAAACCGGAAGTGAAAGCCGGGAGTGACGCGGTGGCTTGGTTAAAGCGGGGCTTTATGTGTACGCGTATGTCATGTGGTATTTCATAAAATCCTTAACCCTAAGTCTTCACCTGAAAAGCCTTAGAGGTATTAGTGCTAGCTACTCACTAGTACTAACTAGCCAACAAATATAGTTAACTAGTAGCCCACGATGACACGCAAGTGCCGTTTTTTGCGCTGCCCTCTTATATTTCAAGTATGAACCAACTAGCCCAAACTCAAGTTCTAGTCGAAAGCAATCCTGTGTAGCTCAGTTGGTAGAGCGACTGCTCCGGTGTGGCGGTGGTCTCGCTTTCAAATCGCGGGACAGGACGAATTTTTTTCAGCCGTGAAGTTTCCGTGAAAGCTTTAAGCTTTTCTTTGTTGCCGTACATCTACGCTTGAGTGGATGCTGATGATTAAAAAGTCGATACATGTCATCTTTACAGACTTTACAGACTGAAGGCGGCCATGGAAGAGATGCAAGCCCCGTTGCCATTCCTGGAGGAGATCCCGAAACCATTGCTTCACCATGGCTTTCTTTCGCCAGCGACTTGCTTTTTGGCTGACGTGACCGGCGATGGGCTGCAGTTCGCGCTGCTACCCGAGGCAGGGTTAAACGTACAAGCGCAGGAGGCCCAGTTTACCTTTGACCCGTCGGCCTGCCTTTTACACGGCTTCGGCGGTGTGTGCGCTGGAGAACCGTGCGACATGACAGTGCCAAGCCAAGGCGGACAAGGTCCTAAGTCCGGCAAGGCCAGGTTCTTAGAAGTAAGGGTTTGGAGAAACGAGAGTTCCTGCTTGTTCTGAATACGCACTGCGAAAAATGTGCAAAAAGTTACATGGTATTAGTTGCCGCTAGCCTCGCGACCATTGCCTGTGTGGAGTTTGAGTGTGGCAAGTTTATGCTGTGTTTCGTACGAGGAGGCTTATATGGAGCTCCCTATTGAGATCCCATCGATTCGAGATTCGGAGCCTGGTGTGACGCAGCTTGGGCCCATGTGCAACGAAAGCCCGCCTAAGGACACGGGTTACATACGGACCCGTTAGGAATTATGTACGAACGAAAGTGTGCGGGAATTTAGTGTGCACGTGCTTCACGTCGTCGTTATCACGATCATCTGGAACAGCCTTCCAGGTATTATATCATGGGTAACCATCTCTATAGTGACCTTACCTAGTGCCTCCTCATCCCATGATCGACTGCAATAATTTATTTATAGCTTCCGAAAGATATAGCATTTTAATTGTTTGATTTCGTTAAATGAACAATGAGTAAAAATTTGGCGCGGCTGTCGTATACAGAAAGCCCAATATGACACTGCGTATGATTGTGCGTTGCAGGATTTCCTTTTGCCTCACCTTGAGAAGGGCACCTTCGGTGAGCGCCTGAAGTGGGTCGACCAAGCCGGTGGGGTCTTCCAGGTCGGTTGGCCCCGAAAGACCGGAAAGATGTGGCCCAGTGACGACTTTGTCGTGTTCACGGTGAGCCCTTAAATCTTCAGACAGTTTGTACTTTTAGTGCGCCTAAATGTGCTCAGAAACCACCTCCAAAACGTTTTGTTCAACGCGGAGCTTTGTTCGGGTCAGCGAAGAATTTGCAGTGGTTGTTCGCCAACCATTAGACAAAGATACTGGACAGCTCGCCACGATGGCTCAGTGGTTAGCGTGCTCGGCTACTGATCCGAAGTACCCGGGTTAGAACCCGGCCGCGGCGGCAGTGTTTCGATATTAAGGCGCCCGTGTGCTGTGCGATGTCAGTGCACGTTAGAGATCCCCAGGTGGGCCCTAGCCATCACGCGCACGGAGCCATCACGAGCACTATTGCCCTAGCCATCACGCGCACGGAGGCCCGGTATATACTATCGGACTCTAAAAACTGCCATACTAAATTTCGCCCGCGGGAGAGTTCACGTCCCTGCATTTCGCATACATAACTCCCTCGCCACACACCCGCCCCACCACATGGAGCTCATATGGGTGCCTGCCCACTACGGGAATCCCGGAAACGAGGCGGCCAGTGCTTTAGCCCGAGGTTATATGCGGTGATTTCAACATCGATCTTTTAAAAGATGGATGTTCCGAGTGCGACTACCTGCTTCTCATGCAGTCATTTAACCTTAAAAACGTTATTTCCTCACCTACTCGTATAACACAGACATCTGCATCCCTTATTGATCATATGTTCTGCAACAATGAAATGACTGTACGCGCTGGCGTTTGTGATACAGCTATTGCTGATCACTGTCCGACTTTCATGTGTTTACCACGCACTTACTTATATCCGCATTGCAAAACGTATTCTAGAGACAAAAGAACTCGAGTAAATTACGCCTGCGTTCGAACCTTCTTGCAGAGCATTGATTTTGTGAAATTGTACGACAGTGATGTGAATATAGAGTGTGAAAATTTTATCCGCTGCGTATCAAATGCCGTAATGAAATCCAAGCGCGAATGCACACGTCGTAACTACGAAGAAGCTGTGTGCCCGTGGATAACTGATCATATACTTGCGGTTCTAAAGAAAAAAGACTCCTTCTATCACAAATGGAAGCAAAACAAAACAAACAATTATTATCACGGTCAATTCAAGCTTTATAGGAATAAGTCTGTTACGATGATGAGGAGAGCGAAAAAAATGTATTACAGTAATTTAGTCACGAAACCTGGCCTTGACTCGAAACAAGTTTGGAAAATTGTTAAGGACGTCACAGGACTTGGACCGAAGAAACGCGTTACCCCGAACGACCCCTCCGTACAGGTAGTCAATGACTTTAATAGCTACTTCTCCAATGTTGGTGAATCTCTTGCAAACCAGTTCTCTTTTCAGTCCGCCTCTACTACCCTACCCAGAGTTGTCCACACCGATTTTAATCTAAATGCAGTCACTGTCGAGGAAATTACATCTGTAATAAGCGCACTGCCAGTTAATAAAGCGGCTGGGCACGACAGTATTCAGACTGCAGTTTTAAAGCATAATATCGACATTCTGTCCAACCCATTATGCCATATATTTAACCATGCTATAGAGACTAGTTGCTACCCAAACATTCTAAAAATCGCGAAAGTTGTGCCTATTTATAAATCTGGAGACGAAAACAACCCAAGTAGTTATCGTCCAATATCTGTACTAAGCATTCTAAATACTCTTTTTGAGAAACTAATTGCCATTCAACTAAAAATATTCCTTAGTCAGTATAACATCATCTGTCACCAGCAGCACGGTTTCGTCCCAAACAGGTCGACCTCTACAGCCGTTCTAACGCTTTCCCAGTTGATAAATTCAGCTCTTAATAAAAACAAAATCGCAATTGGTATATTTTTAGACCTGAAGAAGGCGTTCGACACTGTATCACATCCAATATTACTGAGGAAACTAGCCGCCTATGGGATTGTTCATGACACACTACAATTTTTCACCAGTTACTTATCAGGTCGACAACAGAAAGTGGTAATTAACAACCTTGAATCTACATATAGCTATATAAAATGCGGAGTACCCCAAGGATCTGTCCTGGGGCCTCTACTGTTTTTCATTTATATAAATGATCTTCCAGGTTCAGTCTCGCTTTCGCAGGTTCTCATGTATGCAGACGACACGGCCCTCATATTCACAGGTAAATCGGTTTCTGCGATGCAAGACGACATGAAGCAGGATTTAATGACTGTTTCCAACTGGTTCAGTAACAATAGATTAACATTGAACGTTGCGAAAACTAAATATGTCGTCTTCCATACAAGAAGAAGAAACGTTGGTTTTAACCATATTAGGAATTCCTTGAACAATTGTATAATCGAATCAGTTCCTTCATTTAAATATCTTGGTGTTATCTTTGACAATAACCTTAACTGGAAGAATCAAGTGAACAGCGTTTGTAATAAAGCTGCGTTTGGTTGCTACGTCCTTATTAAGGCTAGACAATACTTTCCTCGCAACATATTACGAAGCTTGTACTTCTCATTCGTTCACTGTCATATGAGTTATTGCTGCGAATCATGGGGCCACACATACTCAACTTATCTCACACCTCTGCAACGGTTAGAGAAGCGAGCACTAAGGATTATAACATATTCTCCATTGCATCATCCAAGTAACAATCTGTTTGAAGAAGTTCGAGTATTAAAATTTTCCGCCCTACGCGACTACAAAATCTCCCTTCTAGTAAATTGCATGTTAACAACTAACTCTCCACTCCCGATGAGCTTATTCGCTTTGCCTGTTCGCAACACAAAACATGCTGCCAATGGTAATTTTAATCTTCCGATCCATCACAACACATACGGTGAGAGATTAATTGAGTTCATTGGGACGAAAGTCTGGAATACATTGCCATTGGAAATAAAGCTTGCCAGAAATTTTAAACTATCTTCTAAATTATTTTTCTTGCATAATCAAGTAATCATGTGATTTCCTTTTTGTGTTTCTGTGTTTCTTAAAATGCCGGTGTATACCTTCCTTGTACGTTTGCCAAAATGCCTTGTTTTTGCATGCGATCGGACACTGGATGCTTTTGCTGTGTTAATTCGCTGTTTTAATTTTTTTTCTCACTTTACATATTTATGTGGTTGCCTAAATGCCTAAATGACTTGATTTGTATTGGACCGGACACTAGCCATGTAGGCTATCGGTCCAAATATTTTGTACAATTTTTTTTTGAATTATGAAATAAAGCTTCCTTTGATTGATTGATTGAACCGGGCGCCGGCGGCCTCCGACCTGTGGTTCTCACGGGAGCGCATGCATTCCTTCAGTGAACAGACGCAGGCCTGCAAAGCCGAGCGTCGTCTGTACCCCCCCCCCCCCCCATCCCTCCCTCGACAATTCTCACCATACACTTTGGAGGCGGCTCCAAACACGCACATTGCCCTCCCCTTATATACGCTCGCGCTATCACCAAGTCCACACAAACCCCTCCGGTACCCTCTGCCACCACCCCAAAGACACTCTCGATCATATCATTTTCCTTTGCCCGGCGGATCCTCCCCCGCGGGGCCTGGAGCACCTTACCACTTGGGAGGCTTGGGAGACCCTACTGCGCTCCGAGGACCCGGCCAAGCAAGCCATCGCCAGAGGCCGGGCTGCCAGCGTCATGAGCCTCCGGGACATGAACGTTTAAGTGCAGTAGGGCCGTGCGGGGGCCCAAGGACCTGCGCGTCCTAAACTCCCCTTTGTCTAATAAAGTTTCCACCACCACCACCCAGGTGGGCCCTCCACTACGGCGCCTCTTTCTCCCTTTCTTCTTTCACTCGCTCCTTTATCGCTTCCCTTACGGCGCGGTTTGGGTGTCCACCGATATGCGAGACAGATACTGCGCCATTTACTCCCCCCCCCCCCACCGTCCAAACGAAAACAATTTTTCTACACCACTGCCTGTGCGAAAGGCTCCAGCCCGCTGTTGATGTTCACCGCATGTTAAACTCCAAATGGGCGAAATTAACCCGAAGTCCTCCACTACGGCGTATTTTTTCTTTTTCCTTCTTTCACTCCATTTTTCATCCCTTCCTTAAGGCACTTCTGATGTGTCCACCCAGAGTGAGAGGGTAACCGAGGTGTTTCCATCACACAAGTTGTATAGCTTGTCAGTATGTTGTATATCAATGGACCGTGTCTTTAGGAACGAAGGAGCCGGCGATGCGGATGGCAAAGGTCTGCAAAAATGTATATTCAGCATCATGTCCAAGCCGCCTTATTATACACGGCCGCAGGCCGTCATTACTTGATTGGCGACGGCTCCGTTCCCGTCCTGAGCAAGGAGGCGAAAAGAAAACTGCGCAGAGGTGATCACTCCTCCTCGTCAACTACGCCTACGATCGTCACGGCGCGAGGACTCCCAGCACATACGGTCCTCTTTGTGCTAGAGACTAATTACCGACAGTCTCAACCATCTGAACAGGGAAGCCTCTACTGTTTTTCCTGAGGACCGCTTTTGCGGAGTGATCAAAGCCGTGAGGGTGAATCTCTGTGAAAACGTCCTTTCCATTGGTGTTACGAGCCGGAGCGCGACTGAAAGTTTTAGCAGCGTCAAAAATCGGCGATATCAACGTTCGTTCCATTGTCATTCAAGACTGTGGCACTATGGCCGGCGCCATTAAGACTAGTGCATGGTGATCTGTGACTACAACCTTTCCACTTCGGTCAAACCAGCTACCAATGGGGCTACACGTATTCAAGCGCCTCGGCAGGTCAAAATGTGTCAAGTTTATTTCTCATGGGGGCTGTATTCAGGCGCATTTGAAGATAGGGCACTTCCGCTACGCTGTTAGGCCTGTCATCCAAAAAGCCACTACAATGCCGAAGGTGCGTCATGGTCTGACATTTGAGCGACATGTTAAATTCCTCCACTGTGTGCCTAATATGCTCTGAGCAGTCAAGGGAATGTAGAAGAGGGTTTCGTTATGGCATACATGAAGGAAACCAACAATCACCAAAACTAGGAGCGTAGGAGCATAAGGGGGTTTGAGGCACACAGCGCCGACACTTGCTAGGGATCTGTACTAAAGCGCATCTAATTATCGTCGCCCTCATTCTGCCGCCCCCCCCCCCCCCAAGAAAAGTCCCTGCCTGAAAAGGGAAAGGGCTGGTGCTGAGATAAATGGCGAGACCAATCAACTCACAGAGAGGTCACCGTGATGGTTCGACGACGTCGTTCATGTTGCCGGAGGCGTTCCGGGAGTGCAGTTACGATTGTAAAGGATACTCCAGACACTTCTGCAACTTGTCCTTCTTCTCCGCATGCCGCAGTAAAGGATGGGAGCCCGATGACTGATGAAGCGGGCGTTGTTGCTGCAGACGTGACTTAGCCGTCCCTACGAAGCTAAGCACATAAGCTGCGACCTAAGAAGTGCAGCGTTCCAAATGTTTTAAGCCTATTGCTGATCGATCAAAACACTGTGACGTGGTTGAAGTCGAAGTGCTTCAGATATCGCAACACTGATGTCCATTGTCAGCACCATGTCTGCGCTGCCTCCTAGCATGCACAAGCCAGCAGAAGGAAATACATAGTGGACCCGCCCGGTCCAGTCCGTCATTATCATCATCGTCAGCCCGACTACACCCACTGCAGGGCAAAGGCCTCTCTTATACGTCTCTCCAATTAACCCTGTCCTTGGCCAGGTGTGGACACCGTATGCCTGCAAACTTAATCTCATATCCGCCCACCTTACGTTCTGCCGCTCCCTGCTACGTTAGCCTTCTCTTGAAACCCCCTCCGTTACCCTTAAGGACCAGCGGTTATCTTGCCTTCGCATTACATGCCCTGGCCAAGCCCATTTCTTCCTCTTGATTTCCACCAGGATGCCATTAACCCGCGTTTGTTTCCTCATCCACTTTGCCCGCTTCCGGTCACGTAACATTGCACCTATCACTTTTCTTTCCATAGCTCGCTGCGTTGTCCCTAAGTTATGCTGAACCCTTTTCGTTAGCTTCCACGTTTCTTCCCCATAGGTGAGCACCGGTAAGATACAGCTGTTGTACACTTTTCTCTTAAAGGATATAAGAGCGATAATTGAGATCTTTCTGACTTCTTTAATAGTTCAGAACACCTAGCTGTTAATTTTGTTCGCTGTTTTGATTGGTTGGCGCTGCAACTGAGCACGCTGCGGGCCATAGGAAGTTGTATTGCCAACTGCTGTTTCTATTTATTTGCATCCTACTAGAATAGAGATTATTATACTATACCTTTCGTTCTGTTCTTCGTAACGTGACGTCCACATCTAGTGTCTTATTTTCTTAGGAATGGGACAAACTGAGGAAGAATCCTCTAGAGCAACGCCCGAAATACTGGAGCCTTGCCAAGAAGCGGTTCCTGTCGTCCCTGAGAGCAGTATCATGCGAATGGAGGCCACCTTCTGGAGAGCCGCTTCCCAATGTCAAGGTAATTATTTGCTGCTGATCACGATGTAAATCACTTATTAGGCTCAATAAGAATAAATCTCTCGCAATCCCCTGCCGCCCGAGAACATCTATGTCTACCTGTCAGTCTCATCGCGTCCAATCTGGCTGAAACGATTGGGGTGCGTTTATATTGCAAGGCGGCAAAATACAGTGCCTGAGGACCGCGTCCCAAAATTACCGGAATATCGCTGCACAAAGGCATTCAAGGAAATTAGTAGGTTCATAAACTAACCCATGAAAGTAATACCCTGCCCCCAAATCCAACGCCAGTGGAACACGTCCTGTAATAAGCGGTGAAAAATAGTTAAACATTGGAAGAACATCAAGGACATCTGCATAATCGTCTCTCGACCGCGCCCGTCACTCAACAAGGAACAGGCGCGCATCCTCAGCGAAGTTAAGACTAGCACTCTCCTCGTCCCACTATAGCTCTGTGCCACTTTATATGCTGTGATGCAGGTAAACGTCCCAACGGCGGGCATCTGTCCTTATTTCCCTTAACCCCCGCCTCCCTTTTAGAACGCTTATTAGATGCACATGGACTTGACGGATGACCAGCGGGTCCTAGTAGAGCGAGCCTTCTTCATGGGGTTCATGTGCTGACCTTTGTTCATGAAGCTTTTCCATCTAATCCTCTGCAAAATCTGCTCACAGCTGCACAGGATCATCTGGGAAAAGGACATGCATCAGAAGCCGCGGAGCGCTCCCACCACCGTAGTGAGAGCGAGGCGGGTCAACCGACGGACGACCAGACGCACCAAGCGGTTGAAGCTCCCTGAACGTGACACCGTCAAAGAAGATGAAGAGGAGTACAGTTACGCCAATGAGGGACCAGCGGCGGGCCGCGAGTGCGGCTCCGTCACGGCCGACCTGCGCCATGCTTGTGCGCCACCGCATGATGCACCGTCACTACCCGCAACGCTTCTTCCGGCCTGAGGGCCTCTTCTTGCACATGCAGGTGAGGGTGAAAGACGTATATACAAGAAAGTTGAGAGACCGCTGTCTTTTCTAGACCACCGCGTGCCAGATGTGAGGTAACGAAGTTGTCCTGCTTGAAGGATAGGGGAAGGGGAGACATCGTCCCTTATATAAGTGCGGACACTCTTGCAAGCCCACTTGCATCGCATTACCTATGGCCACTCCGATCAGCAGGACGAATAGTGGGTTGAAAGTCCGCTTCGTATGCGAGACGATGCGTGGTTTCATCTCCAGAGCCGTCGGGGGTACACCTGCTGGTTTTTCCATCGGGTACGAGGCATCGCTTGGCGGGCTCTCGGCTTCTGTGGGGTAAAATGCTAAGGAAAATGTGCTTTTTAACACCACTTCGTACGGACGGAACACGTCAGCCTTGGCAGCCTTTGGCCAAACCGTCGTTGCATCAGTTCTAACGTACGACTATTTGCTGACGATTGTGTTATCTATCTCCCAACAGCTAACCAGGCCGACGTCATAAGTCTTCAAGAAGATCTTGTACGTGTCCCAGGGTGGTGTAATACCTGGCTGATATCAATAACTTCTGCTAAAACCTACTTTTTCTTTACTACCGCCGGTACAACCTACAGGATGATATTTATATAGTTAACAATATCCCCATTAAATCAGTAGATTCATACATATCTCTCGGGTTCCACTTCAGCAAAGATTTAACCTGTTTGCATGACGTTCACCACATCACTAATTCAGCTAATGAAAGTTTAGAGTACTTGCGCCGTAACCTTACCCTATAGACACCTGTCCCATAAAACTGCTTGGTTAATTAACACTTGTACAGAGAAAATTGGAGTTTGCATTAGCCGCGTATAATACTCACTTGGCTAACCTTATTAGAGCACTAGAATCTGCCCAGAACCACGCTGCTAGATTCATTTGTTCTGACTATACATAGCACACTAGCGTTTGCGGATTAATGATTCAGATTCGCCTTCTTACATTGGCCTGTCGTCGCAAAATCAGCCGTCTTTCCTTATATCATACATTCTATTATATCTTGAATAACGAAGCTGCACTTATCCCGTGGTCTCATTGAATTTACGGCAATAATAGTCACCTTTATGCCGACTACCCCGTGAAAGCCCGCACAGAAGCACGTTAGCAGTCTTTTTTTCTCTCAATACAACCTGAGATTGGAGTGACCTTCCATCCGAAGTGGCTACCATCGTTAACTTCGGTCTATTCAAAACCAACATCGAAGATTCTGTGTATTCATTTTAATTGCTCCTTGTTAGCCTGTCCCTCATGCAATGTCCCCTGTCGTCCTTTGAGGAATAAATAAATAATTAAATCATCATGTGCCACATAGGACCAAAGAGGGCGCATTCCCTACGATGTCCAGAAAGAAATCCGCATGAACGTTACGACTCCTGCCATTCTGAACAACTTCTCTTAGACCAGCAGCTGAATGTTAGAGTATTCGCTTACATGCTGCACTGACGTGCCTACCCTGGATGAACTCTCCGGCTGTAAAAATTTGTTTTTTTTTGTTTTACGCATAAACCTCGGATTCGACGGGCACTGCATTGGAAGTCCCCACATAAATTGGGACCACCTAGCATTCTTTAACAATCCCGCAAGTGTCAATGATTCAGTGCTGCTCCGTTTTGCCTCAACTGAGATACAACCACCAGAGCTCGGAATTGAACTGGGACACCAGTGCGTAGAAGCAGAATATCATAGCCTCCAAGTGAGCACAATAGGCGTCAGCGTTAATTGGTGAGGTGGGTCACTGTTATGTGTGTTGGGCCGTCCGCTGGGAGCCGTCAGGAACTAACTGATGGCATTTATTATAGCGACTCGAGAAGCCTTGTAGACTAAATGAATAAATGTTTAATAGCCGAACTCATGCCCTACAGCAGATCGCTAGCTTTCGGCAGTCCAGCGTTGAAGCCTCGTTCTTCACTCTTTAAGCCTCGAGACTTTTCAACGCTTGTCCTCTTTGATCTATGCGTATGCAATCCGCAGCAATACAGGCGTGGAAATGTGTTGTTGTTTTGTCGCATTGCCCTGTTGTCTTGGTATGAAATGCAGAAGACTCAACACTTGAAGGTAGGAAAATTGTTTAATTCTAAAATTGTGTGGAATTGTTCCATAATTCTAGCAGTTACTGGCGATTTCTATGTCTCAGAACAGTTTAATTGAGTGGAATGCGCAGTTTTACTGTAGCGGCTACTAATTTCCAAGGAACAGTGTGTACAGTTCCACTAAAACCTTCACCACTGATATTTATATCAGTTTTTTATGCCATTCTTTTTCCCTGACTGATTTTAACACTTCAGTATCCTCGTATCATCACCTACCACTGCGTCCCTTCTGGCTCCTCGCAGGTGCATCAGGAAGGTCACCCGTACACCTGCCTCCACTGCGGCATGCGCACCCGGCTCCTGCTGCAACTCCGAAGACACGAAGTGCGCAGCATCGCTCAGCGGTTGTACCTCTGCCGTCGGTGCGGTATCATTTGTCAGACTCCAGGGAAATTTCGCGAGCACCTACTCAAAGTGCACAACGTCACCCTGGACGCCACGTTTTACACAGAACCATTCCAGATATGTCCCGAGCAGAACGCATCCTGCGGAAGATCAGACACTAAACTGCCTCAGACCTCCACCAAGATACTGGAGGATGAGATCGGTGAAAAGACTAACTCGGGGAAACAGCCAGAATGGGCAGTCGACCAGTCGAAGGGAACACAAGTAGGAGCAAAACTTAAAGCAGACGAGGCACTTGGCGTGGCGAAGCTGAAGCTACTAAACCCGGTAAGAAATGAGCAAGGTCCAGCGGTAGGTATCGAGAAGCCGATAGCCGTCGCTAGAGCCGAAGTACCGACGAAGCGGCCTGCAGGGCCAGCCGGATGGACAGAAGAAACCCCTGCTCCAGAAATAGACGAGTCAGTAGAGGTGGTGATGCGGAACTCAGCTGAACAGAGAAGAAAGAATGGGAGTCCAGAAACAGCTACCAAGAAGCCGACATCCGACGCTATGGCCGAAGCACCTGTGAGACAAGGCAAGGTCGTCAAACCGGAGCCTCCTATTATAATTAGAGTAACGGCCGCAACGAAATCAATGTTATCGCCCAGTAGAGAGCCGTCGACCTCTTTGGCTCCACACGCAGAAAGGTGCAACGGAGGCGTAGACCAAAGTAAGATCGACAATGTTCTGAATTCCAGAGCCAGCGAAGGTTCGAACCGCATGTCTCGGGCACAACCCTAAAAGCCTGAGAGAGGAGAGACTTTAATGAATAAGGAGAGCGACGAGCCTGAGTATCCTTCCTTGAGTAAGTGGGTACTTGCGGAAGTGGCGCCCGCCATGAAGCCCCTGTGCGTTCGTTTATAGGAAGTGGGATCTGAAGACTACGACTATAGTGCCCAAGAGTTGGGGGCGATGCGCTCGCATCACGCGAGTACTACAGCGATGGAAAGAAATTCGAACAACGCCGAGCCTACGGGCTCCACGTTAAAATCGTCCTACAATGCATCACGGACGACTCTAGCGTCTTTTTGCTACCACCTAAGTGAAAGCGAGATTAATAGAAATACAAACAGCGGAGCGCCTAAGCTCCGCTCTGTTCGCGTTTCTTTCCATCGCCTCTGTAAGTGCCGTGGTACCCTTGGAACAAGGCGACCGAAGGTCGCAACCCCCTCGTGCCTCAAAGCGCCGGATCAACGCTTGAAAACCACTTCCGCTGTGCTGGCAGTGACCCTGGCACGCCTTGAGCCATGACTATTGTGCTATGTATTCGCATACGCTTCTTTGATGTGCTTCTTAAAGTTGGTTTGGAGAGTGCTCCGTTCCGTTTGTAGTTCGCTTCGTGAATATCTCTCTATGTTGCGAGCAAATCGCATACCATGCTGTAGTGTTTTATTAGGAAAATTAAAAGGAAGAGATGTGTCAATATTGAGTAAAAATGCAGAGAGGACTTCACTCAAGATCGCTGCTTATTCGGAATCCTAAGAACTGCTGCCTTTGATTGAATGGAAAACGTTTATTGTCAGCACTGAACCCTAGTGGGCACTGCACTAGATGGCTTTAGAACTTTTGAACCGTGCTGAGAAATCTTTAAATGCATAGCAAGAAGTAACTTCAACTTACTAAAACAAAAAGGAATAAGACACTAATCGATGTTAACAGCACTGTATGCGCCATTGCATCTTGTTTCTTTTACTCGAGCGGCATGCAGTTATTCAATGTGCTGCAGAATTACGTTCAACCAGTGGCAAGCCTAAAACAGTACTGGTTGTTCAGGCTGAAAGCCGCTGTAGTGAATATTTCATTTTTTTTCAATCGATAGCTGCTATCCGTGGTTTTTGAAATGAAAATTTCACTGGTCAACTCGAGCGTTTTCTTACGTTAATGTTCACTGTGCTTTAAAAAATAGAGCTCCTGGTTGTAGTGCTTTGTTCAGAACTTGAAAATGTTCATTTCCAACCTGATTTTAGCGCATGTCGTGATTGGCGACGTACTCATCTTGGCCACTGGTGCTGTGTTAAATCTGTGCGATCTACGGATGAACCTGATTACTTTGCTTCATCGTGTTCTAACATCATACGCCATGTGGGGTTAATCTTTTTCGAACTTTTCCCAAGCAACCTTTGACACAGTGTATAATGATTTTTTTGCTAATGAAAGTGAGCTCCCAGCTGCTTGTTGGCATTTATTATTTCGGGCGTATGCATTAGCTTCGGCATGTAGAGAATGACTAAGTTTTTGGTAGGTGCGCTGTTGTGATTGGGCAAGTCTTGCATCTGCATAACCGTGAAATAGGGGTTGTGCCAGTACATGATCAACCGTTTTCCATTAGTCGCTTCGGCTGAGCAGTTTAATGTCGCGTGACATCGAGTAAGAATGCCTTTAGTTTCCGTGTTCGCTTACGTCAGGAATTATAACCTTCTTATGTGTTATGTCGCGCTAATCTTTAAGCAGTCTTGGACTGCGCACATTAGCACAAAAGTTAAATTGTTTTCGCTTTTATTTTTCAATTACACAATGCAGTCTTTAACGGGAAAGTAATAAAAAAGCGAAAAGAATGCCTTTACTCTTTCCGTTTAGTGGCGTGTTAATGTGTCACGTATCTCAAGTGACATCTCGAAATTCAATGTACTAATCGCCTGCAGTCTACGCCCTTGCTTTCGCTATTTTATTCTTACGCTTTAGAATGGCGATCTGTACTGTGCTTCGCCGCTTCGGATCTCAACAAATGCAGTGGTAGTGATCGTGCAATGCATGATTTTCTTCACGCAACGTTATGCCGCTGTCGCCTCCTTTTTGTTTTTGATGCTGCTGAAGTTGAGAACACTGCTGGCCTATTGCGGAAAATAAAGCTTGTTCGTTGCATAAGCTAATGCTTTTTATTTCGTTTTGCCTTGCCAACTCTGTGCGCTCGCTGGGAGTGTGTAATTTTTAAACAAGCTAACCGTTGGTCCATTGGAGCAGAGTATTATAAAATTCAAAGCAATGGAGAAGTCAGGAGGCGACAAGACTGGACGGGCCAAAGTTGCGTTTTCCAAATGCTGCCTTGGCATTCTAACTTCACGCTGTACTGACTACGAAGCATTTAACATTTGTCCAAAGGCTATCAGTCGAGCAGCCATACTTTGGCTTGTCGGCGTGACGTCGCTAGTAGTCTCACTGCTCCCGAGGTACTGTCGCAACAGACTACTGAGTAGACAATTGTCCAGCTTGTGCTCCTCACTATGAAAAGAAGCAGTACTAAGGTCGCAGTTTTTTTGCGCTCCACTACTAACATGACTGTAATATGTGCAGTGAAAAACACTTCGTGGTACATCTCTCGATTTCGATTTTCGTCCTCACAGTAGTGTTCGTTAAATCAGGCTTTTAAGAGACACTAAAACCCTAACAGTATGGTGTAACAGAAGGAAAATAAACGTTAGCTTTGGCTGGTTAAATGCAACGCCTTGATTCCAGCCAGCTCTTAAAACGTCATTTGATGAAATCGACGGCCGATGGAACAGGACGTGAAAATTGGCAATGGCTTAGCTCGGCTATGCCAAGATATACGTTGCGAAAGCTGAGGCATAGCTTCGTTAATCTTGATTGCAAGTCCAGCTTAGTCTGGCTGTATGGCTAGTTGCTGTCACGGGGTTCATCACGCGGTTGGTCACGTGACCAGTCACGTGATTGGTCACGTGGTGCGGTGCGACCACGGTTGGGAATGCGAGCACGGCGAAACTGCGCGTTCGTGGCCAATGTAGCTCTAGCTACAAAAGACTTTGTGGCCTTGTTACGACATTCTTAAATATGCAAGTGGTATAATGTTTAGGTTGCTGCTGTGGGGTCTACAATGAGTGTCTAATGTTCTCGCGATTTTCACGCCAAAAGTCCGGTTGGAACCGGTTCCATTGCCATTACATGGTATGCATGTCTCATCACCTCCTAGAATGTTCCAGTACCGTCCGTTGGATTGTCATAGGGGATTATACTAATGCGGCCCACTAATCCACTTTAATCCACCAACTCATCCCAGCTAATACACTCTAATCCACCAAGTGATTACCATATGACTAACCATAGGGCACCGCCAAGTTTGAAAATCAGAGGACCCCCAAATTTTTGTAAGTACGCCGATTTCTCAAATTCGGCGGTACCCTATGATTAGTCTTATGGTGGTAACTTGGCGTTGATGACGTAGGACCCTCACGATCGCATTGATAGATCGCGGGGAGTCCTCATGCCACTACTGGCGCAGTGGTACGGCGCAGTCCTACGGTGGTCACTTGGTATTGATGATGTCACGACCTTCTCAATCGCATTAATAGATTTCGGGGAGTCTTCTACTACTGGCACAGTGGTGCAGCGGTTAAGAGATCTGCCACTGACCCGGGAAGGTTTTAAACGCAGGCACCGGTGGGGCTTGTGAGACCTAGGTTGCTCTTACCGAGCTCCCGCAAGGCCCATGCGCAGCGCCACGGTGGGCAAGTGATAACTCCATTTAGATATCTAGCAACGGTGGGCAGGTTGCCGCCTTCCAGGCTGGTTAAAACGGGAAGCGGTTAGAAAGGAGGCCTCGAAAATTCCACTGGTGGCTATGAATCCCGGAACCCCCGCTTTTCCGAAAGGGTGTCTATGGAAGCGGTGGAGTGGGAGGTTGGGGTGGTGGTTCAGGGTTGTCTCGGGGGAAGGGGTGGTTGTGGTCGCTTAAAGGTATGACAGTGACTTGTAGTTTAGATGAACTTCTTGTTGGGCTAGTTGGTGCATTGCTTTGAAGAACCACGTTGCGCATTCAAAACAGACAAACACAGGAAGGTAGGAGGCGGCAGAGACGCAGTCTGCATCGCCTACGCTGCAGGGGCCGCCATATCAGAGTGGGGCGACGAAGATCGCTTCGTCGCCTCGCTCTGATATGGCGGTGCAGGCGAGAAGATTCCAGGGAGGCCCGACATTGCGGTGGCGCAATCCAAGGATCGCATTGCGGAGCTCGAAGCGGGGTGAAGTGACGTCCGACCTCTCTCGCGGCGAGGTGGAGACTCACTGAGAGACATGTTCGATGCATCACTGGAGGCGCACGCTTTCTATTAGTGTCCTCCGGCACCTTTAGGTCCATTCCGTTCAGTTCACATTAGAGTTAACCTGTACGGGGTCCTGCGACCTATGGCTTCTCGAGCCTGTCTGAACGGGGTTCAGCGACACACAACAGGTGTACCATGCGTTAATCGCCGACTCCCTCGTGAAACGGCCCAATGGAAACAACGAGATAGGTCAGAGCACTGTGCAGAGACTTGGACTTGTTGCGGCTTGCTAGCGGCGCCCACTGTCTCCGTAACCGTCAAGCGTGCGCGTGCTGCGGAGTGTTGCTGCACGCGCGCCATCTGAACGGAATGATTCTGAGGGCTTTGGTGTCGCTGGAGGACGACGGCGATGAACGGCATCTCCGTGATTATGCAGGGCTATTTTGACGCTGCGAGCCGCTTTACTCACCGCGGAGGCTGACTGCGCGCCGCAGTTGTGCACCTATATGTGTGCGACAAGGGCTGGTGGGGGCCTCGGCTGGCACGAAGTCCAAATCCGCGGTGTGTAGTGGCCTAAATTCAGCGTTGAAACCACAGCAAATCGCTGGATTACAACAAAGACCATGCACCAATGTGTTTGAAAGTATTTCTGTGTTATATAGTTCCGCCTAAAAGTTTGCGAATACCTCCACAAGTACATAACAGCTACCGGCAGATTCCTTAGCTAATTGTATCCAGAACTTAAGCATTCAAAAGGTATTTTAGTAATTTTCATGCATTCAATTCTCTGATCTTCTCTCCCGTTATTTTGGTTTTTTTTCTTTCCACTTTAGTTATTTTGATCAATCACTCAAAGAACAACCATTAGCTTGGCACCTGTTTACCCCCTTCTTCTGGCTCTCCTAACTGAACCCTGGCCTATCCCCCTTCGTGGGTATATGCCATGTCGCTAAGGCAACAACAACAATAGCATTGACTGCCGGCATGGGCTTCTATAGTGGGCGGCAGTTGGGATCACATTCGTAATTTCCGAGGCAGAGTGCTGCGCGTGTAGCTTTTTTATTTCTATTTTTTTTTTGCTGGAAGTCTCCGCGCTCACAAAACCTGCGGTTTGACAGCCGCTACTCCTTCCAGAAACCCGGCTAGCAATCCCTATGTGCGGACTGCCATGTTAAACAGAAGCAGAACTTTATTTGCCCTTGCCTCAAGGAGCTTCGCATATGTTGATTCCGTCCCCTTTATGCTTGCAAATAAACGCTGAAAAAGAAAGTGATAATAAAAGGTTGAGGGGGTGAAAAATGAGGTGCGCAGTGCGGAGACAGCTCAACGACAGGCGGCATGCTCTGTGCCGAAATAAGATTGGTACATGCCAAAGTCATCTCCTCCGACTCTGAAGGAAGCCGTGGTGGAGGGCTCCCGGTTAATCCGGTGTAATCCGCGTCTTATGAGCTGAAGTAAGATTGGTTCACGCCAAGTGCACTCTGTGGGCTGTGAATGACGCCGTGGTAGAGGGCACTGGTTTGGATCACGTGGACTTCTTGAACGCGCAGTTACATCACACAACATAGTGACACTATTATATTTCATCGTCGTCATGGACAGTATCTAACGCGTGACCTTCGGCTCAGCAGCCGAGCGCCATAGCCTCTGAGGAACCGTGTGCCCAAGTGAGAAAAACTCCGGCCGATATCACTCTAAACGAAATTTATCGCTAGTGGATCTACTAACGCATGGGTTTTCCCTTTTGTTCTTGAGCATTGGCTATGAGCTTTACTGCGCGCAGAAGTCGCATCCGAGTGGGAGTTCATAGAACTCGTACCATTGTTATGGTGTCTGGCGGCTAACTTTGGACCGCAAGTCACTTCATGTCATTTAACTTCACTTCAGGTAAAGGGATATAGGTGCCAGAATTAACTTTCCCTGCTCTTTCTGAAAGCTTACACGAGGACATCAAGATTTATCGCGTGCGCTAGTACCGCGTGCAGTCACTTATTTATTGTTACTTTATATTTATTTACTTATTTATTTACTTTCACGTCTGCATGAATGGTCTGAAAGTTTTATCTTTGGCTTTAGGGACTCTGGAACAGGAGTGAATGAGGAGTATGCAAGGAAGGACGGTGCCGAGCCACGGCCTGAACTTTCTCTGCAGGGGAGTCCGCCTTCCTCCGCTTCCACCTTTTCTTAATATGAATTTCTCGGGGCACTGGTTGGCTTCTACTTTTTCTTTCTTATTGCAGCAGTTAAACACATTTCAGGACTTATACAGCGATATAAGCATATGGAGTTACTTCGGAGTACACCACGTCAGCGTCTCCGTCGTGATTGAAAACTGCGTCTTGCCCTAAATGAATGTTATACAGTGGACGACGACGGGGGGAGTAGCGAGAATGTGCACACTGTGGTTGGCCTGTAGATTCAATTCCCATTTAGTTCACGACAATTCCCATTGAATTAATTGGATTCAGTTATAGATTACGGTGTATTTACTACAGGCAATGCTGTTAATGACGGAGCCTCGTATACATGTAGCAACCACTCCAAAAAGAGAGGGGCAGCTTCGAAGAATGTAAGGAAGAATTAAACTGCCAGACTGCAGCTCAAAGGTGCAGCCCACGTGCCTGCCTCTAGAAAAAGGAATAAGCACACAAAAAGGGGGAAAGAAAACGAACACTTTTCAGGTAATATCAAAATTCGGGGATTGCTGGCTTGATAAAATGGTCTTTACTTACGACTTAAACAGGGACAGTGCTCGAAGTATACGCCGTCTCCGTCTCCTTGGAGCGAGCAACGGTGACCAATCCCGGCCTTCTGCTGGCATTCGTTTTCGCTGCTGCTCACACGAATGCAGCATTCATTGGGCTCGCAAGGCGATTTGGAGCAGTCGCTTTCTCCCCATATTATTTCCTTAAAAAAAAAGAAAATCCTTAAGTAACATTTACCTTAACCGATTCAGAAAGTTATGTTCTACTGCACAGAAAATTCTGAAAATTTGCGTGCGCATATTGAACCTCCTATTTTACAAAACTATCTTGAATATGGCTAAAAAAAGAACGAAATTACGCGCGCTGTACACTTCTACGTTCACTAAATTTCATCCGTATAATTTAAAAAACAAACAAATTTACGCCCACTTAAATATTTCTTTTAATATCCGAAGCTGTTTCACACAGTACAGTGCTCACACAGTCTCTGGCCCTGCCCTTATGTATAAGGGGGTGCGAGCTTCTCAAGCTGCCCACAAGGCAGCTTCTTCCTCTCGCCCCCACATGTGCTTCAGTGCGTGGAATGAATGAAATGTTTCTGCCAAGAAAATTAAGCTACAGTGCCCTTTAGTAAAACATTCTACCGCGTGAAAGAGTAAAGAAAGCTACAGCACCAAACACCAGCTCCTCGGTGCGCTGTGGAACTTCGTGGCGTCCATCTTTATTTCTTGTCTTTGAAAAGTGATCCTTTATTCCTAGGCACGAAATGGCCTCACCAGCAGATATTTAAAATGCAGCCGCCATCACTTACTTCGTGAAAAAGCTCTAGACGTTTTGTAAAAAAAAAAGTTTGAAAAGTCGCGTGCACAGTCCTAAACACCGCGCCGCAGATGGTTAAACAGCACATCAACACGAATAACGTTTTCGCCCCCAGATTTTGTTCCAGGCGGTTACTCAACGGGAAAAAGACAGTTGACATCTGTTAATCCACCACCGATTAATGCGCCTTGTTTTTAGATTTGGCGGAGACTGAAGCCAGGATGACCGACTATATATGTGCTCTTGTGAAGAAGATAGAAAAGGCCCCGCTTGAGGTAACTGGAACTAACAAAAGGCCCTGACGAATGAATTACAAGCGCAACTGGAACGCATTAAAGGCGCTCACTTACAAAAATGGTCTATAGGTAGTCTATAGGCTCTTATAGCCTCTATTGATTTCCTATAGATATTTGTTTTTGTCTGTTAATAGTCTTAGGCTGTCTATAGACAAAACTCTCCTAAAAGTGCATGGCCATAAATCTATAGAGTTTCTATAGACTGTGTATATGATTTGTATTTCCTATAGACTTCTCTCTAGGGTTTGTTTATAGAGAGTCTATAGACTTTATAGAGAGAAGTCTATGGATAGTCTATAGAAAGGGCCAGCTGCAGCGTTTAATCAGACGCTGAATGCCACGCCAGTCATAAATATCGGTTGTTTATAGCTCTTTGTGCCCATACCATCGTTCGTTTTGCAGCAAAATAATTTCTTTTGTTCAGAAGTTCGAGCTTGAAAATGGAACATATCTTTCCTGGCACTCAAATCGAACTTCTATGGTTGATGATGACGACGAAAAAATTGCGGACGTACTAGTTGTGTAGAATTGGATGGCACCATGTCCGAGAGTGTCCACAAAAACAGCAAACATGACGTCCTTGCAGTGAGTTTAGCCTTTTTTGCGTATTTTATTATTGCTTATAAAAGCTCCATTTTTTGTGAAGCTAGCCTCCGTCGTTGGAACGCGGTAACCAATCGATACAAGCCATTATCAGTTTGTCACAAGTGTACCTTTAAAGGTAATATCGGAAAGCATGCTGTGGCGGACACATTGCGTTCCATTGGGGTTCCTAAACTATAGCTTGTGTTCGGTATAGTTAGTTTGACCAATGAAATTTATTGCAGGCCCTGCACAGTGACGACTAGGCACCGGTTAGGAAGGGGCAAAAAGGACGAGAAGCATGGTAAGTGCGCCTGACCATGTTGCTAATTCTTTTTGTCCGTTCCTAACCTGTGTCGAGTCGTCACTATGCAGCGCCCGCAATTGCTTCCACTGGGCTCTTAAAGAAAACCAGAAACAAAAAGCGGCATTGGAGAGGAACCTTTGGAAGGACTCGGGTTCCAACCCGACCGCGGCTGCCGCGTTTCGACGTAGGCGAACTGCAAAAGGCGTCCGTGTGGTGCGCGACGTCAGTGCACGTTAAAGATCCCCAGGTGGTCGAAATTATTGCGGAGCCCTCCACTATGGCACCTCTTTCTTGCTTTCTTCTTTCTCCCCTCCCCTCCCCCTTATCTCTTCCCTCACGCCGCGGTTCGGGTGTACACCGAGATATGTGAGACGGTTACCACGCAATTTCCTTTGCGCAGAAGCCAATTTTCTAAAGGGAGGCTGATGCATTCTTCCCTTCTTCACCGTGAAGGAGGCATTCAGGCTCTTTGCCTTCCGTCAGCGTGAATAAGTGACAGCGACGAGAGCTCTTTGATTTAATCAGTTGAGAAATTCTGCTTCGAAACCTATTGTCACTGGCCGCGAGGCGTAGGTTAGCAGACCGTGGCGCCATCTGTAAGCAGCCAGTTAAAGCCGTCGCCAGTTATGGTCATTGTCTTTAGAAGAGCAAAACTGTCCTTGCTTCTTTTGGTTCTCAAATAGCCCGTCCGACTATTCTATCCGTAGGAATTTTTAGTGCGAACACACTAGTAGCCTACCGCCAGCGATTTCGACGATGTCTCACGCAAAGAAAATGAAGCCTCAGCCAGACTCAGTAAGGGAATGTGCATGGCAATGAACCACACAAAGATCAGTTTTGGGGATGGCCCTGCAGGGCAAGGATGGCAACACATGGTATGACACACGACGCACGTCCTAGATAAGATTAGGACACCCAAAATTTGCCATTGGAGTTACCGTGGCCGAATTTGACTGCCGGTGAATCATGGTGCGCTCGGGTGGAATACAGGCTTGACCTAGCCTCAAAATGCATGGAATTGGCCCAGCGCCAAAAATAGGGCCCACCCCGGAACGACTTGAAAATTCAGTTGACCCACGTTCGGAATCTACCTGGAACACCCCCAGAATGAGCGTGGTCCACCTCCAAAATTTGGGTGGCCCTGCCCCGAAATTTGGGGGATCCACCGTGCTTTAGCAGAATGTTAGCAATGCTAAACCACCAGCCGTTTTTTTTTGTTACTGCAGCAGTTTTATTGGTCTCGTGGCCAGGCGCTATTGCGTTTAGCAGCCATCTCGGAGACTGTAACTTGAACACAGTTACCGCTGCTGCCCACTGGTGTCACAAGAGCGTGCTGACCTCCGATTTTTGGTCCACTCAGACCTCCGCATTTAAAAAGAACGGCCCTGTGGGAAGTTTTGGAACTGGCATGATCAAGGAACTCTAACAGCGACGTCTATAACATACATGTGCTCACTCCTTGGCTTGGAGAAACTTCAACGAAAAGATCAATAGGGTGGAGTAGAGGTACTTGTTTTCTTCGCGCTGATGCTTCGTAGGGAGGTCAGGGCATCTCGTGGTCGTTGCAAAACAAAATCTCTCTCTCTCTCTCTCGCAGCGAGCCATGGAAAGAAAAATGATAGGCGTAGCGTTAAGAGACGGAAGCGGTCAGAGTGGGTGAGACAACAAACGCGGGTTAATGACACCCTAGTCGAAATCAAGAGGAAGAAATGGGCTTGGGCAGGGCATGTACTTCGAAGGCAAGATAACCGCTGGTCTTTAGGTGTAACGGAGTGGGTTCCAAGAGAAAGTAAGCGTAGCAGGGGGCGGCAGAAGGTTAGATGGGCGGATGAGATTAAGAAGTTTGCAGGCAAAGGGTGGATGCAGCTGGCAAAGGATAGGGTTAATTGGAGAGACATGGGAGAGGCCTTTGCCCTGCAGTGGGTTTAGTCAGGCTGATGATATATGTAAGACTGAATAGAACAAAGGGAGAGCAACAACAGAGTGGAGCCGCCAGAGCTCTCCGTGTCAAAAGCTACTGGCGAGAACCCCTAGATTTCCGTCAACATCTCCTCTTAATCCCTCTGCTCATCGCTGATTGTGCCGGCCCCCTCGTGACGTAACAGTCGCCCGTGGCCGCGTATTTAGGCGGACCCACAGTACTTCCAGCGTGACCCACGTGGCTGGGATAAGGCACAGAGCAAGAAAAGCACAACGAAATTGTAAGAAAGCGTCTTCCCCTCAGCATGTCGGACGGCGTTGGAGAATTCAAGCAAGAATACACACAAACAGAAAAGTCACCCTGCCGCCTGTTCTTCGAAACGGCGTCAGCCAACAAAACAAAAATGTACACCCAAACGTACGTCTTCGGCACTGCCGTTAGCTTGTTCTGCGAATGAGAGACCTGCTCGAGACCTGTGCATTTATTATTTCACATTTTTGCAGACACGATATAGAGTATGACTGGCCAGCAAACATGAAAACGCACTCTTGAAAGTTGTTTTTTTTTTGTTTGGTTTATGGGGGTTTAGCGTCCCAAAGCGACACAGGCTATGAGGGTCGCCGCAATGAAGGGCTCCGGAAATTTCGACCATCAGGAGTTCTTTAACGTGCACTGACATCGCACAGTACACGGGCCTCTAGAATTTCGCCTCCATCGAAATTCGACCGCCGCGGCCGGGATCGAGCCCGCGTCTTTCGGGTCAGCAGCCTAACGCCATAACCATTGAGCCACAGCGGCGGGGTCTGTGCATTTATTGCCTTGCCATCATGTGCGTGGCGCGGCATCGGCCGTAGACCAGCGGTAAACTAGTACAGTATTCACCCCCCCCCCCTTTTTTTTGCTCAAAATGATAGATTACAAGAAATGTTCATGCAACCAAAAAAAGTCTACTTGCGCCATCTGCGTCCTCGTTTGCAGCACCAAAGTTCCTCGCCGCGTGCATCGCGAAGAAGATGCTGGCCACTAAAAGAATCGGTTTAGCGCCCATTTCGCTTCTGGATTGTAGTAAGAAAAGCTTCCGATGCGCACAAATCTTGGTTTATAAGCTGAGCCCACGACGCTAAATCCTGACATTTGCACAAGCCGTGTTGACAATCCTGCCTAAAAACGTGCGCAAATGAAACGTTTCAAAATCATGAAACGCAAAAACGAGACAAACAATTTAGCCACCGAAGAATAAAAATGTCATCTCTTGCTGGAGCTACAGTCGTGACAAATGCGATAAACAATGGCTCACTCCGTCCTGGCACATGTGGCAGCTGTGCCGAGATCCCTCCAGTGTCATAACATTGTGCTGCAGTAAGTCAGCGCTCTTTAAATGAAGCAAACAGACGAAAAGAAAGCAGACAGCAGATGAACGCGTAAGACCAAACTATAAAGAACTCCACTTTCTGGCATTTTTGTCTTAAATCGTGTGTACCTTAACGGATGCCCACATTACAGCTTGCTGTGCATACACAAACTATAATGCTTCATTACCATGTAGGTTTTATCTAGTGTGCTGAGTAACTCGAACCAATACATCCGATGATATGCAATTTTTGTTAGCAAGCACGTCGCCTGTCCGATCGCGGCAATAAAGACCTCGCGGTAATAATAATAATAATAATTGGTTTTTTGGGGAAAGGAAATGGCGCAGTATCTGTCTCATATATCGTTGGACACCTGAACCTCGCCGTAAGGGAAGGGTAAAGGAGGGAGTGAAAGAAGAAAGGAAGAGAGAGATGCCGTAGTGGAGGGCTCCGGAATAATTTCGACCACCTGGGGATCTTTAACGTGCGCTGACATCGCACAGCACACGGGCGCCTTAGCGTTTTTCCTCCATAAAAACGCAGCCGCCGCGGTCGGGTGCGTTTTTATGGAGGAAAAACGCTAAGGCGCCCGTGTGCTGTGCGATGTCAGCGGTAAAGCTGAAGTCAGAGAATTAAGGCGAAGAAATAAAAATTGAATAAAATGCCAAAGAAATTATGAAACAGTGGTTCCCGTAATTTGCTCTTCAGAGAGAAGCCGGCCCTTGTCGAGCGCTTAGTTTGCGTCCAAACAGTGTATAGTTTTAGCGGTCGAACATGAAAGCGTATGATAAAAAGGGCGAGTTGCGTGGGTTCATATTCGATGTGTTTATATCTTATGAAACATGGCGTGCATGGCAGTGATGTGCCGACTAACAATGTGTACGGCTCGGCTGTTGCTTTAGCCGTTTTTAATGCGTTTAGATTCACGCTGTCTTCGAGGCAAAAAACCAGCGTTCTCTGTCACGAAATTCAGTGATTGATCTGGAGAGTTATGACATCAAGGAAACAATAAGATGACGGCGCCACATTTAAAAAACCATAAACAGCGGAGAAGTCGGGAGGCTGTGGCGGTATCAACATCGCTACCGCGGAGGGAAAGCATTGCAGGGGGCGTCGGAGTGTCACGTGGGCGGATGAAGTAACAAATAAATATGCAAATAACAGACTTCACAGTCGCGAGTCGCTTCCGAACCCGTGGCGGCTCGAAAAGGTCAGCATTGCATTATATGATACTCCATCGTCATTTTTTTTTATTGCATACAATATACAATAAGTACATAAGAACCGCGAGCCAACTTGTGACTAACGCAGAAAGGCTAACGCAGAAAGGCTAAAATTCTTTGTCGTTTTTATGGAGGGAAAACGCCAAGGCGCCCGTGTGCTGTGCGATGTCAGTGCACGTTAAAGATCCCCAGGTGGTCGAAATTATTCCGGAGCCCTCCACTACGGCAGCTCTCTCTTCCTTTCTTATTTCACTCCCTTCCTTATCCCTTCCCTGACGGCGCGGTTCAGGTGTCCAACGATATATGAGACAGATACTGCGCCATTTCCTTTCCCCAAAAACCAATTATTATTATTAAAATTCTTTGCCCTAAAGGTTTCAATGTACGGGAGCCAGTCGGGGGCCGTATCCTAAAGTTTGATTATTTCAATATATTTTGCAACTGTTTCTTGGAGACTACGCCATTGCCGCAATCGAACATCGCGCGTGTTTATCTGCCAGTCTCTCGCGCTGTGCTTCGGATGTCTCCGTCTTCATCAACTTCCATCCGCACGCAATGGATCCAGAACACACCGCTTTCACATTGCCCCTCTTAAGGTGTCAAAGTGGCCCCTTATTTTTTCTTTATTTCGTTTTTGCATACGGAGCCTCACGATGTCCACCACCTTGTCTCGGTAGTCGTGAAGCAATTCCTCGAAATGTACAGGCAACTCCAACGTTAAAGGGAACATTCAGTATTCGCACGAGAACGAGTTCTGCTCTTACGACAGCGATGTCAGTGCACGTTAAAGATCCCCAGGTGGTCGAAATTATTCCGGAGCCCTCCACTACGGCACCTCTTTCTTCCTTTCTTCTTTCACTCCCTCCTTTATCCCTTCCCTTACGGCGCGGTTCAGGTGTCCAAAGATATATGAGACAGATACTGCGCCATTTCCTTTCCCCCAAAAACCAATTATTATTATTCTTACGACAGCGCTGGCGTTTAGAATGCCCCATGGGCACTGTCTGTGCAAAAGAAAAGACGTTCTTGAACATGGTGCACCATGTGTATTGAAGCTAGAAAACAACTGTTTAATTTTTGTCTTACTTTCTCTTTTTTTCACTTGGCGGTCAATTTTCAACTTCTTGTGAGAACAGCGGTACGTAGAAGTTGAGAATGGCCGCCTCCGCCAGCGCGACAGGCGACTTGAAACACGACAAATGTTGATATTCAGATGCGTTCACGGCTGATTGTGTCGACTGTCTACTTAGCAGTGAACCTCAGGATGCTGCCTCATCATCCGACTTGAGCTTGCGGCGAATAAAACACAAAAAACCAGCCCTGAACATTCGTGGCAGCGCCTAGGTTAATTTATTATTTGGGCCCGTTTTGCTATTCTCAGGGTGCACCACACTTCGCAAATTAGGCTACCCTCGGCGCTGTGGCCCAACTAATTTTGACCATTTCGACGAGTTTCGCGCACTGGATGGTTGCTTTGCCTGCAAGCTTCTCGAAAGCGCATGTATTTCGGTGCGATGTAGCCAACAGTTTTTTTTTTTTTGGCACAGAGCCGTGGGTAACCACGTTTTCAAACTTATAAAAACTGACATGGATATTACTTACGGTGGGCTACACGCGTATCGATAATTAATGAATCTAACAATAATAGAAACTTAACTATCGAATATTGGTTAACCGGCTTGCTAGTTAGCACGTCTTAGCTGCATTCTGATATACTACACCGCTGACAATGCAATTTCGAAAAAAAAAGCGCTCTTCTAACTCAAGAAGGCTATATCTAAAAATTGCGTAAAGTCTTAGGTGAAATACTCTATGACGCGGTCGAAGATACCATGATCAGGCGCATGTCGATTTGTGGAAACACGTCGTTGATGGACAGTTTGCCGAACGTTGCTTCGGATGCCTATACTTTTGTAGAGCCGTTCTCTGACGAAGCCGTTGTACGCAAACGACGAGCACTCCCCTATACCGTTAGGAATCGTGGACGCTTTCACCACGATTGGTTTTATAACCCTTCCCTCAAGCAATAACCCTTCCCTCAAGCAAATTTTTTACAGCAAGGATATCGGCGTGGGGGACATGACCACCCTGGAGAGCCTGGAAAGCGCCGTGGTAAGTCCCGCTTTGAGGCAACAGAGGTGGATGATGCAGTTTTTGAGGATTACACGTCACTTTCAGCGGAGTTAGTATTTTGGGCTGTAAGAAGGGAGTCCGGATACCACGAAAATCAGATACAACGAACGGTATTGAGCGTGACCGTCAGGTTCCTTATTAAGCGGGCACGACAAGCAACAAATACAAACGGATGCCGAGATGGCAGTAACTCATGCGGTTGTCATTCCCAGTTGTATATCGGAGAGAATTATTCGGTAAATCGTCAGGGACGCCTTGAGTACGGGTATTTCGTGCGTTTGCAGAGAAAAGGCCAGTTTCACGTCAACGGCTGTTAGCCATCGCGAAGAAAACGGCATTTCCCACCCTGTGAATGCCCAAACACAGGGTCGTATATAGTACACGATTCGGAAGCAAGACACTGACAGATAAGACAGGCATGGCTTGAAACGGCCGGATTTTTATTATGCCAATCTGCCTTTCCCCACGCAGTCGAGATAATTATAATTGTACGCTACCTCCTCGCTATTGATGTCTGTGGCTAATCCGATGTTGGCAGCTGGCTGGGCTCTGGAAACACGCAATAACTGCTTCCGTTATATCTCGTGTGGCAAAGTCCTAGGAAGAGATGAGCGAAAATATACGCAATCATTTTAATATATTTTTTAATTAAGACAAACACGCCAATCACACAAGCTCTCTTCCCTTCGTCCTCACTTCGTCTACGGGTTTCTTACGAGAACATTTCAGGCAAAACAAATGTTATTGTACTCAATATTGGCAGCAAACTGTTGAACATCGTTCCTCATCCAAGTTCAGTATGCAGCGATACCTTTACACAGAACTTTCTCGCGGTAAGTTGCATTGCCGTCGTCATAATAACCGTAATCGACAACTTCTGCCTGCACGTACTACCCAATGAAAGTCTTATTCGGATGGGTCGGAAAGTAGGTGGGTGCATGAAGTAAGGTGGCCAGATGAGAAGTCTGGCATTTCAAAAAGCTTCTAAAGATTTTTGCCTAGCTCCTGCTCATCACGCATGAAATCTGTACCGTGCTCTCTAAACTTTCGAAACTGCTCGAAAAGTGCCTTTGTAAGCGCCTTGTTGGCATATGACGTTATAAGTGAGAAAAAAAAAATGTAAACTCAGGTGCATCTCCAGCCCAGCCAGCAACGTACCTATTATCACTTAGACGATAACAATTTTGTTACAGTCTTGTAATATAAGTATCTCGCCACTCACGTCATGCGCATCTACTCTTTCTTGGAAAACGCGCATAAAATACATCGTAAACAAAGCCAATCACATGCTTGAGTACCTCAAACGCAACATTCACTCAGTCCCTACTAGCAGGAAGCAGTTTTTTACAGCACCATCATTCGCTCGCACTCAGAATACGCATCATCAATATTGCACCTGAGCGCTGAAGTCATTATGAACCAGATATAAATTATTCGAAATAGGTCCGCATGTTTCACTGTAACCAACTTTCTGTTAACTGCAACTGAATGTGCGATAAAAAATTATCCTAGACTTTCCACCGAAGCTACTAGCACGCCTGTGAGTCTTTGGTGATTTTTTATCACAAAACACTGCATGACCAATTACTCGTGCCGCCCGCACATACAAGTGTCCCGAGTTAAGGTAACCAAGGTTTTAAAAAAGGAGAATCCTTTTGCCACATGAAACCAACTGTGGGCTGCCGAGTCGCGTGGCCAAGGCTGCAGTATTTTTCCTTCGCCAAAGTTAATTAATTAGTAAAGACAAATTACCTAACTTTTCATTTTTGTTATACGCAACGCAAATACACTCGAAAGTAGGAAGTTGGACCGCCGCCGACGTAAAGTTGGCGGAGCTCCGTACGCGACACACGGAGGTCATGGGTTTGGATCCCACTGGCGTCATGGGGTTGCCTGTTCTTCTAGTTTCTAACTAATTGCTATTCAGTCTAAATTATTAGGCTACTAGTTTTTCATTGATAAACACCCAGAATCTAAAAGAGGTATCCTAGTTTAGGTTTCGGTGATTACTGGCTGCATTCAGATGCGTGTCATAAGGAGCCTCTGATTTCCGTATCGCCTCCACCCCCCTCCCCCCTCCCCCTCCGCTTGAGTAAGAAATCAGCAAGCGTGGCAACCCTGAATACAAGAAAGTAGGAAAACTGCACATACCGAAACCTATGCAAGGGCAGTAGTGATAGACACGGTACCCCGTATATGTGTTTGAGCAAGGTTTTCCAGGACTCCTGACGTAGGACTCGCATTCTTGTCTGCCGTCTTTACGTTTCATGCAGCAAAGATTTTCTCCGCATTCGCTTGAAGCCGAGCAAATCTCGCCCTTTTTTTTATTCTGCACGGACGAAAACAAAAGCATTTGAAAAGTGCATACTTCCTTCTCCCCGCCCCCACGTTGGTGAATTGCTGGTGAATTGCCAGGTACCTTGTTTTTAAGCACGAAATAATTGTAGCTCCCATTCTAGAGAGGAGAGACTTTAATGAATACGGAAGAGGTAAGCCTGGTTGCTATAGCCCTGCATGCTACTCCAGGTGAGGGTGAAAGAAGAGAAGATAAGAGTAGAAGAGGGTGAAAAAGAGAGGAAAAGGAAAAAAAAGAAAGGGTGAAAGGTGAAATCAAGCATGCTCAACACTCATGCACTCATAAACACACATGATTATCAAAGGGTCTCCACCAAACCAGTGTCTATACGAATTTTTTGAAAATTGTGCAGTCTTACGTGAATCTCTCCATACAATTACTAAGCCAACTTGCATGTGAAAGTTCAGATCAGTTTCAAACGTCTCTTTGCGGTTTAGCATGCGGTGATTATTCAGCGTGTTCTCGCATTGTACAGCGCTCAAAAAGCAGCGCCAGTAGCCACACCGAAAGCTACTCCACTTAAAAGTACGCCTACCACGAAGGGCAACAAAAAACTTCGAGATCACTGCGGCGACCCGCATTGGAAAAAATTGGAAAGCGTTGCTTCTATGCATAGACATGCAGTGACGTCAGCGGATGCGACGTCATAGAATTTTCTAGAATGCTGTTTTTTTTTCCACGACGCCAGTAGGCTTTCTATTCATGTTTATTTTATTTTTACTTTTCATTTTTCTTTCATTTATTTTAGTTTTAACGTCCAGGCGCTGTGTTGACGCCATGGCTGTTTTGACATCCAGGTGGTATGTCGACGTCCGTGGCTGTTTTGACGTCCAGATGTAATTTCCGCGTAAAATTACCCTACTGAAAAATGTATATAGGTTTGAATGGGTCAGCAAATAATTATGGAACATTTGGTTTGGCTTTATAGGATGGACGTCCCAAAGTGGCCCAGTCAATGAGGGACGTCGTAGTGGAGCGCTCCGGATAATTTCGATCACCTGAGGTTCTTAACGAGCACTAACAACGCACAGTACACGAGCCTTTCACTTTTTGTCTCCATCGAAGTGCTACCGTAGCGGGCGGGTTCGAACCCACGACTTGCATGCACTATGTGATGTAAGTGCACGGTAATTAATCACGGGTAATCGAAGTTATACGAAGACCTCCACTAAGGAGTCTCTGAAAGGCTGAATCGCTTTGGAAGCTTCATCCTATAATGTTAAACGAAATGTGCCATAATCCTATTTGTCGACCTATTCAAACCTGTACACATTTTTTCAATAGGGTAATTACCTAATCGCAACACATCAACCAAATTTTCCCACAGTGAGATCTCATCACACGCTAACGCAACAAAACTTTTGCACGTATATCTTTACAGAACGACACAATCATGCGGAGAAGCTTTTGATGATGCGACATAGTCATATAATGCTTTCGCATTAACAATAGCCAACTTACTCCAGCATATTCTGATGGTGCCACTGATGGCAGCACTGCAGCCTCGCATAGGTGAACCAAAATAACAACCAGGGGGAATAGGACAAAAGTCGCAGTCCTCATGGTCACTGAGGCACGCTGTAACTCTTCCCTCTTCCTGGACGGCACAGAGCTCCTTGTGTGCCTGCTCGCACAGCGGCAGTATATATAGCCGACCACTTGATATCATCCTGCTAAGCGTCCTGAGAGCACACGTGGCGCTGTTAATGACGTAGCAATCAGTGGCATGCGTCCGCTCTCAAAAACAGTTTTAAACCGTGAAGTTTAATACGCGTTTCTGGGTGCACGCAATTCGGGCGCTTCATTATGCATGGTTTCCACTAACTCATCCATTTATATGCGTGCGCCTTTGATGCGCATGCATCCGTAGAAATGGAAAAACAGAATTTATGATGAACAATTTATTTCTGCGAGCACCAGTGCTACGCAATTGATCATTTTCATAATCTCCCCGCGGTTGCTCAGTCGCTCGGTGCCACGTTTTTCAGTAAATCGACTAACGCGGCATTAAACCGAAGCCACGTCGATCCTGGCGGAGGATGTATTAATATTACAGGCTTCTTGCGTGTCCGATACGTACTAGCGTCGACGCATAGCGCTCTACCGAACGCCGGCTGCGCACGAACACTGGCATCAGAAGAGCAATGCGCGGCCACTGCGCATGCGCAGTCGCTCTACCAAACGCCGGCTGCACACGAACATTGGCATCAGAAGAGCAATGAGTGGCCACTGCGCATGCGCAGTCGCTCTACCAAACGCCGGCTGCACACGAACACTGGCATCAGAAGAGCAATGAGTGGCCACTGCGCATGCGCAGTCGCTCTACCAAACGCCGGCTGCACACGAACACTGGCATCAGAAGAGCAATGCACGGCCACTGCGCATGCGCAGTCGCTCTACCAAACGCCGGCTGCACACGAACATTGGCATCAGAAGAGCAATGAGTGGCCACTGCGCATGCGCAGTCGCTCTACCAAACGCCGGCTGCACACGAACACTGGCATCAGAAGAGCAATGAGTGGCCACTGCGCATGCGCAGTCGCTCTACCAAACGCCGGCTGCACACGAACATTGGCATCAGAAGAGCAATGCGTGGCCACTGCGCATGCGCAGTCGCTCTACCAAACGCCGGCTGCACACGAACATTGGCATCAGAAGAGCAATGAGTGGCCACTGCGCATGCGCAGTCGCTCTACCAAACGCCGGCTGCACACGAACATTGGCATCAGAAGAGCAATGAGTGGCCACTGCGCATGCGCAGTCGCTCTACCAAACGCCGGCTGCACACGAACACTGGCATCAGAAGAGCAATGCGCGGCCACTGCGCATGCGCAGTCGCTCTACCAAACGCCGGCTGCACACGAACACTGGCATCAGAAGAGCAATGCGCGGCCACTGCGCATGCGCAGTTCGACGTTAGTACCTCCCTACTTTATGTGCTAAAAACCTATAATGGCTCTCACTCAATAATGCATGGCGCCACTTCAAAGGATCCCAGTGAAGACACAGGGGGCATGCTCGCGGGAATGTTTGTAATGCATCCACCCATGCTCGCTTCTTATCTCGCAGAAACCAGCCGAAAGATTAAGTCAGTATCTGCAGCATTAGAAGTGGATTACACTTGCCGCGCCCTAGACTCTCTCATGTGTCGCATTAAATTGTTCGTAGCGCTCTAAGTATTTTTGTCATTGTTTAATATGCATTCGCTATGTCTGGTTTTTCGTGAATTGACGGCAATGGGAATTTCCACATCGCAGGCTGTTCTCGAGAAAGGATGTTAAACTCGCTGTTCAGGAGAATTTTCTTTACTCTGACAGACATTGCGTACTATAATATGCCCCGAGCGCAGATGGTAGAGGACGTGTGTTTTGTTAAAAAAGGGAAACATTCGCTGTCAATACACAGCAACGGGCGTGGCGCCAGTTGCATTTCACGAAGGCAATTCTTGAAGATGGGCAGTTACAGTTGTAATGAGGACGGCGCAGAACAATGACAAGTGCCCATAAAGCTCGGAGTTCGTTCTTTCGTATGGCCAAAAAAAAACTGATCCTCTGCAACAAGATGCAAGCAGCTGCACTGAAAAATGCAGTCCATCTCTCTTGCTCAGCAAGAAAAACCGTTAGTAAGGTTTGTGTAAATATAAAGATACAAAAAATTTAAGCTCGAACCTGAAGGAAACAATCAAAGTACGCCCAACTAGGTTTTGAAAAATTCGATTTTAACAGAAAGAGGCAAGTATACTAACTTACGCATACACTACAGCTTGCTGACTGTTATGCGCCTCATGTTATCAGTCGCGAGAGAAACTTAACTCAGTGTGGAAGCCAAGGGTACCGTGAGATCGCTGTGTTTTGTAGCACGGTCGTTATTTGGAAGCACTTTTCGCGAAAATATTTCCGCCTCAGAAAAATTTTCCCCGTGCTTTTCCATTTCTGCTAAACGCTTATATTTAGGGTGTTTCAGCTATTGTTTGCCTGCGGTTTTTTTTTAATGTGTAATAAAGGTTTTTATTTTTCAACGATTCATTCCTTTGCCTTTTTATGATTGGAAACTGCTGCCTGGTGCTGATAGCCAGCTAGCAATGTTATTAAAAGGCTATGGTAACAATGCGGAACAGGCCAATGGCAAAGACGAACAGGAATGAAACAGGAAAAAGAAAGTTCACAAAATGCGGTCTCCAGGTTGCAGAGAGAAGCTAAAGTGGTGTTGTTAATGCACACCTAAAAATGCGCAAGGTATGTTACTGCACACAAATTTAAATATTCAGTGAAATTTCGTAATTAAATGCTTATTTAAGGGGCTATATATAAGGCCATTTCATTTTCTTAGAGCTTTATAAGAAAATAACGCTGATGGTCACGTGAATACTGCCTTCACTGGGTGTTGGCAAGTCCAGGATTCTTGGACATCGGTTTTAATTGTGAGGCAATTGCGGAATAATTTAATGTACTAGTGTAGAAATATTGAAGGTGACGGTCCAATGTTCCCAAGAGTATCGATGTTTTTCTTTCATAGTCTGTCCTTCGCTCACATGGAGTAGTTAAGGCTGCCGGGAAAACCCTACGAGGAACGTTCTTGGCGGTAGCAAAAACGTTCATAGAAAACACTACAACCCTCTCGAGGGGAGATCTGCAGTTATATTTATTGTTGTCATAGCGAAACATTAAGATATGTAAAAAATATGTGCTCGCAAACAACAAATGCGCTGTTCCAGAATTACTGGGAATGGTTGGCCTTGGCCGACACAAGATATTTAACGAGATAGCTGTCCCGTTCATGCGGCTAATTAGCCGGAATGTTTAAGTGCGGTTTAAAATTTTCACTTTACACTGAATGTTGCAATCGCAATCTTGAAGACAGCCTTGATATGGTTATACCAGTAGGCAGTGATTCATACTTGTATTTGAATCCCCTTTACGACACAGACAGAGGAAAATCACGAGGCGAGCGCCATCTCTCAAATGGATTACGTTCACGAAAAACAGACGAAAAACAGACAGGAACAAATAATATGGAAAGCAGACAAGAACACCATACTTACGAAAATGAACAACTAAGAGACACATAAAAGAACCATTCGGCGCAGAAACTCACCCCCCACCCCCTTCCCCCTCCCCACTTTTAAACGCCGATATACGATCGATAACCAAAGTGAGCGGTATATTCTTTTCTTTCAACCCTCTGGTTTGGTTTGGTTTGGTTTATGGGGTCTAATTAACGTCCCAAAGCGACTCAGGCTATGAGAGACGCCCTTGTGAAGGCCTCCAGAAATTTCGACCACCTGAGGTTCTTCAACGTCCACTGCATCACACAGCACACGGGCCTCTAGAATTTCGCCTCCATCGAAATTCGACCGCCACGGCCGGGATCGAACCCGCGTCTTTCTGGACAGCAGCCGAGGGCCATATAACCACTGAGCCAACCCTCTGAAAGTCGTGCATTTATTCTTCGTGATGTTAACTAATGATGACTTCCATGTTAACTATAGTTTGCAAAATGATACGCTATACCACGTTGAAAGCTTATGCGATGGTTAAACAATTTGTTGCAGACAATACCCAGTTATTTTCATTGTAAACATATTCATTTGCTGTCTTTCGTCCTGATTGACACAGCGCTTGAACACCAGTAATATATCCATAAATTTTATACACTTTGAGTGACACTGCCTATGCTGCTTGATGTACGCATGTTAGCAAAGCGGCCCTGTTGCAATTCTCTAAATGTTGCAGTTCATAATGGTAAAGAGAAAATACAGCTGCGAAATACATTAAGAGAGCTTTATTTCTCATCTGGAGCGCCGATAAAAACACATTTAGGCCCGTATGAAATGTCATGTACATCTTGTTGGTGTCGCCTTTTTCGCGTGTCGCTTTCTCATTACCTACAGCCCCCAAAGAAATATTTCTAAGCTAATTCTTCATAAATGCTTGTTGGCACTACAGAAAATGAGACAATGCGTGAAGAAAAGAAACTTTTTAATCTCTCCCGAGGACTTACTTTTATAATCCGCCCCTGAGTTATGCCTGCTGTGTCCCGCAACGCTGCTGGTAGTACTCACATTACTGCGAAAAACCGAGGAACTTAAATTCCTTTTCCGAGAAATAACTGATGCGGAGTTTCACTGTTTTGGCAAAGGGTCATTTCACGTCAAACGACAGCGATTTTTCGGTCGACTATCAGATTTCTTTTTTAAAAGTTACTGCCTAAACTTGAGCACGCCTTAGTTGCGTTAGGCAAGAGCCGTCATGTTTTAACCAAACCGTAGCCTTGATTACCCAGTGATTTTTTATCTTCTATTTCTCTCTCTCTCTCTACGACGATGTCCCTCCATTTTCTCCCCTTGTACTTTTCCTGTCTTCTTTTCTTATCTCTATATTAATTCTTATCCCTTCTTACTCCGTTAGCCTGGCTTGCCTTCGCTTGGTGGCGATCCGCCTGAATCGATGCCAAAAGCTACAGCGGGCTTCAATTACAATAAGTCTCAGACTGGGCCGCCAAAAACGGATCTCGCTTTACATCACGGTCTATCATGTCACTGTCAGAAACGCTTCTCCAGCTTTTTATGGCAAAAGCAATTTCTGCATAAGGCTCTTCTACACCCTGATTCTGCAATGCCTGTATGACTGCTGAGGTTTCCACTGAGTCAAATGCTTTCTCGTAATCAATGAAGGCTATATATAGGGGTTGGTTATATTCTGCGCATTTCTCTATAACCTGACTGATAGTGTGAATATGATCTATTGTGGAATATCCTTTACGAAAACCTGCCTGATCATTTGGTTTATTAGAGTCTAAGGTTGCTGTGATTCTATTTGCGATTATCTTAGTAAATACCTTGTAGACAACGGATAGTAAGCTGATCGATCTGTAATTTTTATAGTCCTTAGCGTCTCCTTTCTTTTGAATTAAGATAACGTTTGCAGTCTTCCAAGCTTCTTGTACTGTTGAGGTCATAAGGCCTTGCGTATACAGGGTGGCTAGTTTTTCTAGCACGATGTCCCCTCCGTCCTTCAAAGATCTGCTGTTACCTGAACCTCCCCAGCTGCTTTCACGTTTTGCATTGCATTTAAGACTTTCTTTACTTCCTCCTTCGTTACTAACGGGATGTCCCACTGCTGTGCGCTACTTTCTCACTCATTAACGTTCTGATTACGTTGAGTACTGTGTATATTTGTGTAGAATTCTTCGGCTACTTTAACTATCTTTTCCAAACTGCTAATGACATTGCCTTCCTTGTGTCTTAACGCATACATATGGTTTTTACCTATGCCTAGTTTCCTGTTCGCAGCTTTTAAACTACCTCCGGTCTTTAGAGCATGATCGATTCTCCCTGTATTAAACTTCCTGATGTCGGCTACCTTGCGCTTATTTATTAACTTCGATAGCTCTGCTAGTTGTAGTCTGTCTGTAGGATTAGACGCCATCATGCTTTGGCGTTTCTTAATCTGATCTTTCGTCTCCTGAGATAGCTTGCCGGTATCCTGTCGAACCATTCTGCAGCCTACTTTAACCTGCGCAATCCGCAATTAAATAATATGAGCTTATCGCTCATTTCTGGAAGATTAAGATCGTCTTCATTAGCTAAAGCCGAATGTCTGCTCTTTGGCGAAATACTGAATTTTTCTAGATTCATTCTTACCGCTAACTAGTTAATGGGCTTCCGCTTCACTAGTTTCTTTCGTGTCCTCTTCAAATCTAGGCTAATTCGGGACCTTACCATTCTGTGGTCGCTACAACGCACCTTTCCGAGAACCCCCACATCCTATACGGTGCCAGGTTGAGCGCACAGTATGAAGTCTGTCTCATTTTTAGTCTCACCATTAGGGCTTTTCCACGTCTACTTTCTGTTCTCTCGTTTGCGGAAAAAGATATTCGTGATTCGTAAATTATTTATATCTGAGAACTCTACCATACAATACAATTCATGTAACGTAGTTTAATCAAAAGTTTTTGTTTCAATCGAGGAAATTATTTTTAAAGTGGAACATCTCTGCTTTACCCCGGCGCTGCTCTGTGCTTGGCCTACACTGCAATGCACGCTGCCGGCAGCTGGAAGGAGACATGGAACCGTCTTCCACGCTTCTCTTAGTAAACGTCCCTATTGTTCGAGTGTTCCAAACATCTGCTGACGTGTTCAGTCATGTTTCGACCCTTGAAACTTCTATGTCGCCGTGTAGGACAGTCTAGCATGTATAATTGAGCGTGCTCAATATTTTTGTTTAAATAATTTCTTTGGCATCCAGATACTACGACGGGCTTGACAGTTTTCTCCGCTCTTGTAAAAAGACAATGCCGAGTGATTATTTGACCTCCATGGCAACTCTGAATTCTGGTTGTTGTTTCCGGCAACCCGACCGCGGCGGCTGCGTTTTTATGGAGGAAAAACGCTAAGGCGCCCGTGTGCTGTGCGATGTCAGTGCACGTTAAAGATCCCCAGGTGGTCGAAATTATTCCGGAGCCCTCCACTACGGCACCTCTCTCTTCCTTTCTTCTTTCATTCCCTCCTTTACCCTTTCCTTACGGCGTGGTTCAGGTGTCCAACGATATATGAGACAGATACTGCGCCATTTCCTTTCCCCCCAAAACCAATTATTATTATTATTACTTTATTTCCACCAAAACTATAATATGCGCTCTTGGCATGAGAGTTGGCAATAACTTTTTATTTTGCAATGAAATCGAATTTTTCATATTAGAAGAGAAGTTCACGAAGTTCATTAATTCATACACTGAGAGGTCAGATCAATGAAAAGATAATAAATTTAGTTCATTAGCAGCATTCTGCTAATCATTTTGCAACCTCGGTACTTTTTTCTGAAATCATCACACAGGAACTTTGGTCTCTCCTAGGCAGTCGAACAAGAAAACAAATAACTTTACTTAAATGTATACACTATTTTCTGGTTTACGGAAATATATGCGTTGCGATGTGCAGCTTGGCTTGCGTACTAACAAAGTGGCATGATTACAATGTGAAGCGTTTTGAGCAATGATATATCCTTACTTTGCAAAGTCGACCTCTGAACGTCCGCTTTTAACTGTCGCAAATATGCAGCTTATTGATTGCTCAGAAAAGGGTGAACCTTCGATTGTGCAAGAATATCTGCAGATTTCTCTCTGAAATCTTCCTGCTTTAAAACAATTGTCCCAACTCGACAGATTACGCCGCTGACCCTTGGTTGCACATACATTAACCATTGATTCTAGGCATAGTCAATACCTGAACCCATGGCACTTCGATTAATTACGCACTTTTGCCAGTGTCTAGAGTGTCGTGGCGAGAAGTGATTCAGTAGTTTCTTTTAGGCCAACAGCGTGTAGTTTTGGTGCACTAGGCACACTGCAATGTAGGTGCCACTTACACGAGCTTAAACGGCAACTTCGAGGGTTTTTCGAACATTTTGAGGGGTTGATAGTCATATCACATTCCTTAGAGTCCGCTCTCTCAGCACCAGCAAACCGTTGTTCAATATACCTAGCGGAACAATTTCATAACAACATACCGGAACCGAAGCTCATTCCTGGGAAAGGAGCGATGATTCGCGTGACGTACCGATGACGTCACAAAGAGTACTAGAAAAACAGTCGTACACGTTGAAAGCGGAAGAAGCGACCGCAAACGACGAGCTCTTCTTGGAACCTAACCCTCAAAGTGCACTACGAGCTGTTGCGGAAGTTCGGATGTTGAAATTGTGAACTGAAAACTGTATACGGGCGATGTCAGTGCACGTTAAAGATCCCCAGGTGGTCGAAATTATTCCGGAGGCTTCCACAACGGCACCTCACATTTCCTTTCTTCTTTCACTCCCTCCTTGATCCCTTCCCTTCCGGTGCGGTTCAGGTGTCCAACGATATATGAGACAGACACTGCGCCATTTCCATTCCCCCAAAACCAATTATTATTATTATTGGGAGAAAAACAGCTGGAGTTCAACTTAATCAGACGTGCGAAAGACCGGCCGGACCGGAAAACAAATTCATGATGGCCTAGCTCTGTTAGGCCAGGATATACGTAGCGAAAGCGCGGCGACATCTGATTCGGAAGAGTTCATTTATGAAAGGCGCGCATTCACTACATGCGCCTTTATTCATGATTAAACCTTGAGCCGTCGTAGCGGAGTGGTAGCATATATCTCTGCCTCAAACGCCAAAAGGCCCTGGCTCTATTCCCAGAATCGACAGTTTTTTATTCGGTGAGAGTGCGGGGTATTCAGTGGCCACCAACACATGGTTGGTCACGTGGTCGGTCACGTGGTACAGAGTAGCTGCCGGCGGCATGGCGCCGTGGCTGGGCACGCTGTTAGTCACGTGACCAGTCACGTGGTTGGTCACGTGGTGCGGCGCGACCACGGTGGGACTGCGAGTTCGTGGCCAATGTAGCTCTCGCTACAACAGCTAATCACGTGGTCACGTCACGTGGTACGGCGGAGGCTCGGCACAGCGGTGAAGTGAGCGGCGCAGGCGGAGCTGTGTCCAGTCACGTGGTATGACGTCAGCCGTGTGGCCCCTGACTCAAGGAGTCAAGGTCAAAAAGTGAAACTTTGTTGACCTTGAAAGTTGCAACTCGGAGAGTGGAAAAAAATGAAAATTGGTTTTTTGAAGAAAGGAAATGGCGAAGTAACTGTCTCACATATCTAAAGAGAGAGTGGAGCTTTGGCTCCGAAACCCGTCCAATGTGTCGCTCTCACGCTGCATTTGTCAGTGGTGCAGACAAAAGCCGGACGAGAACCAAGAGTGGAAAGATCTTCGGACCCCATGTCCAGTTACGAAGCGGAATGCAATGCTCCTGGTGACTAAGCGCGTGTTTTTTTTTTTTTTGTCGCAACTATGCCTCTTCAGCAGATCGCTTGCGGCGGCCTAGTTCAGCACATGGTTGTCTTGAAGCACGGCAGAGCCAATTCTCTTTCTCCTTGCCGCTGCAGGCAGCGTGCATTGCATTTGTGGGTATGGTGGAGATACGCAACCTAAGAAATTATTTTCTCGCTCGAAACAAAAAAATCTTCTGATCAAGCTTCAGTAAATCGATTCCTTTGAATCGTCCTTAACAACTCATTGTCTTACGTATTTTTATTAAACCACCCACTCCTTTCCTTTACGGCGCGGTAAGTTGTCCAACGATATATGAGACCGATACTGCGCCATTTCCTTTTCCCCAAAACCAATTATTATTATTATTATTATTATTATTATTATTATTATTACTAGCCATTCGCTGTAGAATTTACGGCTAAACACGCGGCAATAAGCGCTTTTCAGTGTTTAGAACTTAACTTTTCACATTATTTACGTGCGTTGCTATTACAAATATTTTATCGAGTTTTTCGCCGTCTCGACAATACGCAAAAACAGTTGCTATGGCTACCGTAAAACCGATATTTTCTACAAGTCTTCAAGTCTTCAAAAATTTTATAAATGTATACTTTTTCTAGATTTGTTGCTCATGCAAAAAAACACACCAAATTCATACGATACTGCGATTCGGCCATTAACCTAATAAGCGATAGGACCTGTTTCTCGCGCTCTCAGCCTTCACCGCCGCCGCCGACGTCTTCCAGTCGATGATAATCATGATGATGATCATAATTTCGAATCCCGATGTCGACTGGAAAATTTTTATAAGTTGGGCTAGCCCTCGATACTGGCAGCCTTTTTTTTTTTTCGCAATGCAATATTCTGCCCTGAAGCCAAATATTCGAAAGTCGTTTTTTATTTGCATTCTTTCACTGACACAATATCCTCTTTGCCGAATTATCAGAGTCAAATAAAACGCGAACAACAGAACTGAAACGCGAGCACAAGCAATCAAAAATGTTAGCAGCAGGAGAGAAAATATAGGCCTGAACTATTAGTATTTCCAAAGAGCTGCCCTTACGGCTGCTATGCAAAACTCAACCTCTCTATAGTAGTCTGCCTTTCTAGTGTATTATTTCCAGTCTTGCAGTTCGCGCTTCAATTCTGTTGTTGGCGTTTCATTTAACGCTGATAGCATATTCCGCGTGCACAGACCACACCGACAGGTTTTATGGCTTTTGGAAAAAAAACTTGCATCCATTAAAAAGAATACCCCGCGTATAAGGCACTTTCTAAACCTGGACAGCTTGACAACAAGCTGCATATCTCAAGGCAGCCAACTCCAACGCCGACATGGTCCTTATGTCGTAGGCCTGGCCATGGGTAATGATCCCGTTGGCTAGGCAGTATACATAAGAATTTTTCGCTGTGACATACGACGCCTTTTGCCGCGGAGAAAGTCCCTCGTATAGCTAACGCTAACAAAGAGGCATATCTGTCCTACTAAAGCCTGTGCATTGACTGGGATGATGTGGACGTCTTATGGATGAATGGAGAGATAGAAATCGCGTCCTCTTTGAAACAGTTGGTAACGGAGGCCACCTGGCTCGCTCTGCCTGCAGCTCAGTTTCTGAAATCTCGTGTAACGGCCAAGGCAAAGTTGCTCATTAATGCTCAACTAAGCAATGTGTTTGGATGATTGACTGATAGCAGCGAAATATTGGTGCAACGCAAACATCTATGTTCTAGAGAAGGGCAAGTCTATTTCAAATATCCACCTCCAGCTCTGCCGCAAAGGCTTTTTCATTGTTCATCCAGTAATTATGCACATAACATAACTTGGCAAGTAAATCTTTTGGCTTGTACAAGGTCTATTGCGCATGCATAATCGATTGTTTTAAAAGAAACTGTACTCATTTAGAACTAAGCGCGGACTCACTGGGACACATATTCTGACCGGATTATAAGCATCAGCCCAGAGTAAAAGCTTTGAGTCAGGTGTGTACATCGATGTGGCATGTATTTAAGCTAAATTGTTCTACCGTAGTCTAGGCCTTCTTGTTACTTGCTCCTTTGAGAGTATATATTCTTCTACATCAGTAGTGGAAGCTGTTTGTTCTAAATACTTACAGGTGCGGTCTTGGAATGCTAACGAGAACAGAAAACTGGGCGAGTTGGAATGGATTCATCTTTAAGCAGCACGAAACACAGGACGTAGAGGACGGGTATCGTGTTTCTTCCTCTACGTCCTGTATATCGCGCTGCTTAAGGATAATTGGAATGCTACTTCAACTTACTAGAGGCAACTGAACATGCGATTGTGTCGCAGGTGTTAAGGGCACAATTGAGAAACCATTATACCTTATCGTTTCTGTAGGAATGTCCAAAAATGTTGCAAAATAAAATGACATTCAGGGGATCTTATTACTTTTAATTGAAACAGACATAACATTTAGTAGTATCTTGGAAGGCAGCAGCCATGCATAGTAGTAGTAACTTTATCGGTTATTTTAAAGGAGCATAAAACGTACATGCTCTTACGCCAAGGATGCGGCGAGCGATCAGCGCTATTACATTATTTCCGTAAGATAACTGCACCTTGTATCACACAGATCAACTAAGTTTCTATGCAAAACACATTATGCAAAAATGCATAATGAACCTAACACATAAACATGGAAAATAAATTATGATCTCAACAAGAAAAAACTATCACGTTATAGCCAGAAGCTGGGTGAACAATTTTAAACTTGAATTAATCCCAAACTTAAGTCCGGTCATCATAAACACCTTCTGAGTATGATGTTTATATATTCATGATTTAAATCATAAACATATCACGCATTTTGTGAGGGTAGCCTTCGCGCACAAATTTATCTTCTTTTCTGAGCATAAAATTATGAGTGAGATGTCTGCGACCACTTGCAACTAGCAGAAATAAGGGCTTCCTCTCTAACTCGCTTCACTTTTGTGTTAAAATGTATTAAGCATTTTAGAGGTTAACAGCCTGCTACACCTTACTCCATCATATTTTTCTCAAGTCCTCGACTGTTCAACTCTACACCTTTAAGTGCTTGCTAATAATAAAATGGGGGCATACACAAATAAAATAGGTATATATATATATATATATATATATATATATATATATATATATATATATATATATATATATATATATATATATATATATATATATATATATATATATATATATATATATATATATATATATATTGCGAACGTAGGTTGCGTTGGCTCCGCAGAATAAAGATTTAAGAGAAGTGGGCACTTCTACAAAGACACTTTTATTTATCAACGTTTCGACCGCGGTGCGGTCTTCTTCAGAAGACCACACCGCGGTCGAAACGTTGATAAATAAAAGTGTCTTTGTAGAAGTGCCCACTTCTCTTATATATATATATAGATATATATATATATATATATATATATATATATATATATATATATATATATATATATATATATATATATATATATATATATATAAGTAGAGAGATATCAGAACAAATAGATACAAAAATGGAAGTAAGCAAACTTATACAGCTATAGAACCTTAGTCTATATTCATAGAGGTGGAATTTCATTTGTAATTTCTGTGATTTCTATTCGTCTAGAATACGGTGAGCCACAACTTACGTCATCGCCCTTAGCCAGGATGCACATTCTGGTAGAACAAACCGCAAGCAAAGCAGTGCGCGCAAGAAAGAACAGTGTAAGCTTCATCCTCGTTTCTCGCGTCCCGCGCCCTAAAAACATAAAAAATGCAGCAAACTTTCTGCCCAGTCTGGACGGATTCGATGAGCGCGAGAAATTTTTGCACTGAACAGACTGCACTAAAACAAGACCCGTGCACCTGTGGAGAGGAACTTCGAAGTTGCTTTGAGGAGAAGCGCGCATGCGCACGAAGCATTTTAGAAACAAGTGAAGAGAAATCTTTTTATTCTTGCCGCACCTATGAATGTTTGGCCCAAAAACAGAGTCGGCTTTCACTGGTAACGCTTTTCTGATTAGTCAGGGTCATCCGTGAACAAAGGAGGTCTATTTCCAGCCGACGTCGCAGAAAGGACCGCATGCGGCGAGCGATACGGCTCAGCCTACTTCAAGATACGCCGCAGATGTTCATAGGGATCGCTGACACCGCAGCGCGCAGTGACAGACTTCTGTTGTTCTCAATGTATTAAGCAAAGAAGGAAAAACGCCGAAGACCCATGCGAGAGCCCAGACAACGAAAACAGAGCAAACAATGCACTGTCGTGTCTGAATGTTTGGCTAGGAGTGTTAACTAATAATAATAATAATAATAATAATAATAATAATAATAATAATAATAATAATAATAATAATAATAATAATAATAATAATAATAATAATAATAATAATCAATCAATCTTTATTTTCGGTGCCCAGGAACAACCCAAAGGTCTTGGTGCTGGTACACCATTCACACGCACAAAACGTAAATTTATTTCACTACAAAGGAAGACACTCAGGGGAGGTAATGCAGCAGTCAAGGCGATAGAAAAAAAAAGACATATAAACTAGGCGTGACAGCAAGCATGAAGCAAAAAAGCGAAAACAAGAAAACAGCGAGAACAGCGGTAAATGAAAACAGCTAGAACAGGCAACAGACATATAAATAACTAATGAAACAATAAACAAAGAGAATGAACGACCGATAACAGCCAAGTACAGCATATAGCAAAATACAAACAAGAATAAAGCCAATACTAATATGAACGAATATGAAACCTCTGAATTACAAGCTAGAAATACAATCATACATAATAAGAAACGTAATTAGTGAACGCGTTACAGACAATCAGGCGTGAGTATACAGTATTAAAGAAATAATATTAATGAAAACAAGTACACGTGATGAACAATTAAGGAGAGAAAAAACAATATAATACCGGTGCAAACGCACAAGTGTAGTAAAGACAAAATGCATGAAAGGGGAAGTTATGTATGAGAAAAAGAGTGCTCAAAGTGGAACGTCACGGACATCCAATATAAAGGAAGGGAGAGAATTTTCGAATATATCTAGGTGAGGACAAAGAGAATTAAACAACTTAATAATAATAATAATAATAATAATAATAATAATAATAATAATAATAATAATAATAATAATAATAATTGGTTTTTGGGGAAATGAAATGGCGCAGTATCTGTCTCATGTATCGTTGGACGCCTGAACCACGCCGTAAGGGAAGGGATAAAGGAGGGAGTGAAAGAAGGAAGGAAGAATGAGGTGCCGTAGTGGAGGGCTACGGAATAATTTCGACCACCTGGGTATCTTTAACGTGCACTGACATCGCACAGCACACGGGCACCTTTAGCGTTTTTCCTCCATAAAAACGCAGCCGCCGCGGTCGGGTTCGAACCCGGGAACTCCACATCAGTAGCCGAGCGCCTGTGTTAACTACGCATGGTCTAGAAAATTTACAAAAGTCATGGCACTAGCTCAAGGGCTCACGGACAGAAAACGAGAAGAACGACAACACGCAGCACTAACTTACTTTACTTTTCAGACAGCTTTTCGTCATATATACCAGATGTCCCAGCTAAAAGTAAGAAATTTAAAAAAAAGACCGAGTTTCTTAACACAGGGAAACCAACTGAGGGCTGCTGAGAGCCACGTGGCCTAGTCTGCAGATTTTCTTTCGTTCTCTAAAGTTAATTAATCAGTGCATATTAATTAGCTAATTGCTTAGTTTGGTTTGGTTTAGTTTAGTTTAGTTTACGGGGATTTAACGTCCCAAAGCGACTCAGGCTATGAGGGACGCCGTAGTGAAGGGCTCCGGAAATTTCGACCACTTGGGGTTCTTTAACGTGCACTGGCATCGCACAGCACACGGGCCTCTGGAATTTCGCCTCCATCGAAATTCGGCCGCCGCGGCCGGGATCGAACCCGCGTTTATCGGGCCAGCAGCCGAGCGCCATAACCACTCAGCCACCGCGGCGGCTGCACGTTAAAGAACACCAGGTGGTCGAAATTTCCGGAGCCCTTCTTCACTGCGGTGTCCCTCATAGCCTCAGTCGCTTTGGGACCTTAAACCCCCATTAACCTATAACACTCGAAGTAGCTCGAACGAATAGTAGACCGATATAGGGCATGCCCAAGCTTAATAATAAATAATTGGTTTTTTGGGGAAAGGAAATGACGCAGCATCTGTCTCATATATCGTTGGACCCCTGAACCGCTCCGTAAGGGAAAGGGATAAAGGAGGGAATGAAAGAAAGGAAGAATGAGGTGCCGTAGTGGAGGGCTCCGGAATAATTTCGACCACCTGGGGATCTTTAACGTGCACTGACATCGCACAGCACACGGGCGCCTTAGCGTTTTTCCTCCATAAAGACGCAGCCCGGGAACTCCGGATCAGTAGTCGAGCGCCCTAACCACTGAGCCACCGCGGCGGGTCCCCAAGCTTCTTCAAATCTGTTTTGGGTAGACGTACACTGTGGAAGTTGAATGCATACCTACCCTCAGCACCTGCGCTTGAACACTCCTCAACGTGCACTAAAAGGAAATGTCCATGTTAAACAGTACTGGGAAGCTGTGCCGAATGTAGCTTACGAAAAATGCCTTGCACAGCCGCCGTCTATGCGACTTGAAGTTCGAGTAACTGCGCACGGCGGCTAACATATGAGGTGAGTAATACTTGTTGGGGGGGCTAGTTGGTGCGTGTTTTCATAAAAGGGTTGTAGCGCCGAAAAAGACAACACATAAGCAAGCGAGACGGAACAGGCTAAACTTTCAACTGTTTATGCACCGCGAATGCGAATAAATATAAGGACGACAATCAACATGGGTAGCAAGCACCACATATGCGCTCGAGGGTTTTACAAAAAAGTGGATAAAGACAGGTGAGCCAAACAGGTATCTCACCTCCGTGTATCTAAAAAGGCAGTTTCGTTTTTTAAATGGTGATAGATGGGGCACTAACACAATCACTACTGTTGCATTTAATATAGAAGGCCTCCAACAGGTCACGGGCTGTCTGGTCATTACCTCTGTTTAAAACCTTCGTTTCTTACAGCCTTCGTTTCTTTCAGTGATTGCGCTAGTGCGCCACCTATCGCCATTTATAAGAATAAAACTGTTTTTTTTTTAGATACACGGAGGTGAGATACCTGTGAGCCTCAGCTATCTTTCTCCACTTTTTTTGTAAAACATTTGCGCGCGTGTGTGGTGCTTGCTACCCATCTTGATTATCGTCCTTGTATTCATTCGTATTCACCGCGAATAAACAGTTAAAGGTTGCGCCTGTCCCGTGTCGCTTGCTTATGTGTTGTCTTTTTCGGCGCTGCAACCGTTTTTTATGAGGTCCGTGCGCAAATACCAAGAAGAGTGATTCACGAAAAAGAATGTTTTACAGATAGCTGCATTGAGCGCGCACAGCCACTGCTGTGATATAGTTCCACCAAAACTTTTTAGCGCATAAAAACATAAAAATGAAATAAACATGGTGGCGACGACGGTTAACGTAATCATTATCCTTGCCCCACCGCCACCAGTGTGGTTGGGATGGATGGATGGATGGATGGATGGATGGACGGACGGACGGATGGAAGGATGGATAAGGTTGAACCCTTTAGGCCTCGTCAGGCTCTTAGCCTTTAGCCTTGGCCTCCTCTTAGGCACTGAGAAATTGGGCGGTGGCTCAAGCCACCTAGCCATGACTTGTGAAATTTTACTCTTGTCTTGATTTTAGCCACCAATCAGATGTCTAACATTCGCTTGGTTACTTCTGCCCGCTTAAAATCTACTTTCTCTTCACTGTCCTTAAACCCCAATGCCTTGGGTAAATCAGCCCCGCTGCTTTCCACTGTAGGGTGAAGCCCTTTACAGAAAAGTATCAAGTGTTCAGCCGTTTCCTCCTCCTCTCCGCATGCAATGCACAAAGTGTCTATCTCGTGGTACCTGACTCTCTACGTCTTAGTCCGCAAAACTCCCGTCCTGGCCTCAAACAACCAAGAACTTCCCCTACAATTATCATATATATTTTATTTGGCAATTTCCTGCGCACCAGAAGTGGCGCCATCTGTTAATCGTAGATAAATTTAGCCTCAGGCGTTGCGAAGATGGCCAGGCGCTCTGGGCGTTGCTGAGGCAAAGGTCCTAAGTTCGGTCCCACCCATGTCGGTTGCACTTCGTTGGACGTGAAATGCAAAAAACATCGATGTACTGTGCGATGTGAGCGCGCGTTAAAGAACCCCAGAAGAGGAAAATTCATACATGCGAGCCATAGAGCCAACGGTGTAGCTATAAAAAAAACTTTACTTTCAAACGCTACGCATGTACAAGCTTTATACGTTGCATTTTTAGAAACCTTAGCACGCGTTACGTGAGGACACTGCATAGAATATTATTTTCAATTTGCACAGTTTATCTAGTCCTATGGTTTCATTCAGAACAACACACCGAATAACACACATATCAAAATTCACTGCAAACGCGAAAACATCTTCCAGGGACACAGAGATGAGCAGTCATGTGACAAGTTACTGGGGAAAACACTACAACGACCTCGTCAGGATCCTCGCGAACGATTTCGACCATTACACAAAAATATGGCACGCATGTATCTTCACACACAAGAAACTATAGGGTAGTCTTCAAAGCACAGAGTAGTACGACAACTCGCAGCATCCACCATGTCCCGGAAGTCATCACCGTCCATCTTCCACGCGCAGCACAACTAGCCGTGGCAGGGGCGGGGGCACACGGACACGAAGAGGTGGTGCTTGAGACGAATCGTTGAGCTGCTGGATGCAACACGTTGATCCTGGACCAGTGCACGTGAGAGACACCAAACAGGTTAGAGAAGGCTACGCATAACCGCTTCAGTAGCACCTGATTTTGCTGCTACACAGTGCGAATGAATATACATCAGCGAGTCAGCAAAAGCAGGGGCACATATTCGCATAGATACCCAATTACGTTATGCGTTGACAGTGCGATAGCATTAGAAGCTGGTAATGTCTTTACAGGAAGGGACGACATATCCCTCCAGCCAGTCGGAATGCTCCGGTCTGGGGACGTCAATTCCCTCCAACCAATCCACCTTCCACCGACAAAATTTTTTCCCCAATCAATTGTCTATGCTATCGCATTCAAATAAAGTAAAATAATTCAATTAATCGTGGCACGTTTCCCCCGATAGCTGTGAGTTACGTCGACAGCTACCGGTATACGCAGGTATCCAGATTTATCTGAATGATGTGACGTGGTTCTATGAATTTTTGTCATCTCTTGCCTCTGCTTTCCAAATTGTAAATTGTGAGGTTCAATGTCTCGAAGCGAGGCATGGACTATGAGTAAAGCCGTATATAGTAGAGGGCCCAGAATTAATTTAGATCGTCTGGGTAATTTAACATGCGCTAACATGGCGCAGCACACAGACACCTTTTGACTTCTCTCACACTCTGGCTCATGTGCATGTGCAGTCATGCACGTGCACATAAACCATACACATTCGCATAAGGTTTATCGCAATGCACTCAGTTTCTAGTCAATGTTGTCGAGTCTTCATTGCGCGCTTTTGAAGAACCAAATAAGTGCCTACGTGTTTCTCTCGGAAGTTTCCTCCCTCCGGTCAGGGATCCCGGAGGCCATCGCCGACGGCGGGAACTGGCGGTCGACCCTCTTAGTCTTGCCCTGCCTCCGCTTCGCCGCGGACGAAGTGGGCGACGACGCGGTGCCTGTTGAGCGCGGTTCTGGAAGCGTACGCCCTGGGGCAGCTGGGGCAGCTGAACGGCTTCACGGCCGCGTGCGTCCCCATGTGACCCTCCAGGTGGGTCTTCCGGACGAAGGTCGCCTGGCACTCGTCGCACCTGTGCGCAGCAGTTGAAAAAAATGGGAAATGGACCGCTTCGCTCGACATCTCTTTAAGTAATTCACCAGAGGTTTACCCTTAGGGGAATGCGAATTTCAACAAAAGCTGTAGTAGTGCGAAATGCTGATTCCAGTAGTAACTCTGGGTACGGGGTTCAAAAGGATACGAACATCTTCGATATACGACATCGGTGTGCACTGGCGCGGAATGGTTCGCACCGGCGTGCATAGCACGGGTCCCTAGGCACTGCATTGGTTTCGGGGTAACTCCGGTGCAAGTTCATCGAAGATGCCATATGGGTACGTCAGGCACGGTGAGACGGGTGTTAGGCAGGACAGGCACAGCAAGGTAGGGTGTGGTGCGGCGTTGGGTAGAAGTGTGTGTGTGTGTTGGGAATACGGCGATTCTATGAATTCGCCGAAGGTTGCTCATGCAGCCGTCGCTGTAAATCTCGCAGCAACAAAAAAGGTAAAAAAAGTGGGGGGGGGGGGTTAACCATCAACTGCACTCTCTCAAGCAGCTGTTTACACCGAATGAATTGCCCGAAGAGCGAAATGCCACGTTCACTCTTGATTCGACAGAGAATAGAACTGTATGCACACTGCTACTGCGGCAAAATTAGTTGCAGGACGTTGCACTGAGCACGTCTTAGGCCTACCGCAGCTGGAATGGTTGGTCAGACAGTCGAGCCAACCCCTTTCCAAGACCGCCAGATGGGGGAGGGGAGAGAAAAGAAGGGGAATTGAATGGTCACTTAGCATTGAAAGAAGTACTGCTCTACATAATTGCTTTAGGGGGGGGGGGGACGTCCAGGAAGAGGCAGGCGGGAGAGGGGAAGGTGCGGAAAAAGATTTATCAAAACAGGCGGGTTTGGGTGACGAAGAGGCTTGGCTCGGGAAGAGGGCGTCCAGAGGAAGTCGCAAACATGAGTGCAAATGTTCGTAATATGCTTCTTGAAAAGGAGGGTATGGATATCATTGGGGGTCGGCTCGACCAGGGCATTGCAGGTGCCAGATATATAGTATTGCGGGCGAGTTGGTGAGCCAGCTGATTGCCTGCAGTGTGAGGAACTTGGGGGCACAGTCTGCGACCACCGAGCATATTTGCCGACTGTGCTGTAGATACTTATAGACTACAACTCAAGAAAAAAAGAAGCAAACGCCCCTCAATTAAGGGCTTCCCTTTATATTGTTCGGGCACCAGAAAGACGACGCAGGTCGAGAAGTCAAAAAAGAACCAAAGTTTCACTATCAAAAACAGTATGAATGCGTACCACGTCTCCCAGCTTGCCACCCACCTGAAACCCTTCTGCCAATAGAATCGACCAACTGTAATAGTAGCACTAGTATTTGAGGTTCAATTGCGCATGCATGGCAACGCAGTCCATAGGCAACAATCACGGATGGTTGTTAAAGATACTAAGGGAAACTGCATTCAAACATTCTTTCCAGTAAAAATGGATCCTGTGATTCTTTCTGGCTATGCTATAGTGCTTCACTGGATCTGTTGTTGAAGAAATTAGATTTCAAAAATTTCTCGCCATTCCATCTAAACTTGTGACGAACAGTCCAGGCCGTCATAGCATGGAGCACGCTTCAGCAATCAAACTTCTCTCACACCTTGCCTATATACTGTGAAAGTTATGAATAGCTGTGTGCATATCTTAGCGCATGCCACTGGCACGCCCTTGTTCGAACTACAACATTCACTACATTTTCTCTCCTGAGTGTGGGCGAACAATTTTCAAACGCCGAAGCGTGCTCCGTAACATTTTGGCCGCACCTGCTCCTGCCACAAAAGATTCTCTGGTCGCCGTTTTGAAGTGACTGGCAGTGTAGAATGGCGTCACGAATCCGAGCTCAAAAACTGTTTTGAAGCACCGCAGTTTGCTACGACCCTTGTATATCTCTTTTTGCCTTTTTCTAGAGTATGAAATCTACGTTTCTATGGAAGGCAATTTCCTTATTATTTCAGCGCGGTAATCTGTCGATGGAAGCCATCATCAATTCGTTCTCAGAGTCCAATTAATGCGGTTACTTATAGTCATGAAACAGCGGTCATGAAATGATGCAGTGGTGTTCAATGACGTCGCCGAAAATATCCTCAATTATACCAAAAAATATATATTCTAGGCCTTTTTCACTGTGTAGCAGGAAAACTTGGCAACTCGGAAGAAGTGCTACAATTTCGATGCCCTAAAATTCCTTTTTTTCCGAACTTGGCGCATATTTCCTGGAAAGGGGAAAATTTCCCGAATGGAGTATCACTGGCCAGGTGGTTGACAGCAACGGCATGACAATATTAGTAGCCGGCATAGGTTGGAGGATATCCTTAGAAAGGCATTACCCGCTTCTTTCTCGACTTGTATTCCACTGCAGATCATATGACGACAGAGGACAGATGTTCAGTAGCAGGCGGGCTCTGGCCAACAGGCGAACTCCATACTTCTCGGTCAGCATAACCCAAGACAACAGCGGCCCCTTCTAAACAAGAGAAAGCCCTCTGCGCAAACATCGACGCCGACCGTTGGCCCACCTGAACGGCCTCTCTCCCGTGTGGAGGCGCATGTGCTCCACCAGGTGCGTCCTCTGGCTGAACCTGCGCTCGCACACGTGGCACGGGTGGGGCCTCTCGCCCGAATGCCTGCACACATGCTTGTTCAGGAGCATCTTGCTGGCGAACTGGGCTGGGCACAGGTTGCAGCCGAAGGGCCGCTCGCCGTGAACCGAGGCCCTGTGCTCCAACAGGTCCTGCAGGTGCGCGAACACAACGCCGCACAGCTGGCACTGGGGCCACTCGCCATCACCGGCGCCGTCCGCAGGGTCGCCGTCCTC